>JAKLLW010001201.1:0-17521 GCA_022814695.1 Neocatenulostroma microsporum
TCCAATAAGGTCGCGAAGCCGACGTAGCCTGTAGCTCCAGTGATGAGAACGAGCTTGTTGGCCATGGTGAGGGTGGTCGTAGTGTGTCGTAGAGCTCGAATGTGCTCTTGATGTGGATGCGGTGTTTCGCGTGCTGGTACGTGAGTAGTGAAGACGGGATGCTCGTGGTGAAGAAGTTGGATATAAGCCTACCTTGCGCGGCTCTACGCGCCATATATGGCGGTGGGATTGAGGCCTCATGGAGCCGAGTACGGATGTACTAGCAGCCTCCATATGTCAGCAATAGCTGAAGTCGTCGACGCTAACAGCATTGCATGCTGATGTTGTTTCGGCGACTCCATGTTGTTGTTATTAGGGCTGAATCAGCGACTCTTCGCACTCGCTTGCGGACGTGATAAACGTAGCAAGCAATAAGTTTAAACGTAGCAGAAACGGAGCCTTTCCGCGATCTGTCGCAATATAGACAAGACGCCCTTAAGGCCCTCTCGCGTACTCTTGTGTATATACTGCGATACACTCTCGAGCGTTGTATTAGAGTAGTACAACACGAGCGCTCGTAGATTCCGTATCGCATAATCCCCTACTCGTAGATAAGGAGGTAGTGTACGGTGTATCGAGAAACGACGAGCGAAGTCCTACCTTAGTTGCGGAGAAGTCGGAGGTCTTCGGAGATATGTACCCGCGGTGGACGCGCTCTTCGCTCTCGAATAGAACAACACAAGCGACGAGAGGTCTATATACGCGCGTAAAGACTGCGTACGCAAACGGGGACGCGTTCAATCTACGGGACTCTTCTTATAGGCGAAAGGAGGGAAAGGGTGTACTATTTAGAATCGCGAGCGGTCGTAGTTCTTCTCCCTCCGGAGGTCGCAGCGCGAGGAGAGGTACAGAATGCCTAAGGCCTCAAGTTTCTGCTACGTTTAAACTTTTGTTCTGCTACGTTTATCAAGTCCGCTCGCTTGCTCGTATAAATATTCGGTTATGCAGGTTTATGCTTTAGCATTGGCCGTTAGCGCGTTTTGGAGACGGTACAACTCGGTGCAACTCTACACCGCACTCATTGCAATCTGGATAGTGGATACGTATGCTCAACTCCAGTACATCCGAAGCATTGCAGCAATGGTTCTCGAAGCAGGATACGCGAACACGACGGGCTTCCGCAAAGTTGTCAAGGCCACCATCCTGGTCAAGAAAAAGCCGGGAATGAGCGATGAGGACTTCATCCAGCATTACAACCACAAGCATGCCCAGATGGCAGCTCCAGTACTCGAGAGGCACAACGTTATCACCTATAGTCTTGTACGCACTCTGTAATGTCGGGTCACTTGGCGGATGTCGTCGACCTCAGCCGACCGCAGGCTGAGACTTGTCGCAGACCTACTGCCTTCAGCGGGACCGCAAGATCATGGCCGATATGCTGCACGGCAAAGCCAATATGCTCGACTACGACGCGATATGCACGTTCGTGTTTAAAGACTACAAAGACGTGGCAAAGTTCTTCTATGATCCAGGAAGTAAAGCTCTTACGCCGGACCATGATAACTTCATGGTTGAAGACGAGATGAAGATGATGGTTGGGGATGAGTACATGGTCATCGACGAAGGCAAAAGGGTCGGATAGCTTGGCTAACAGGGACTGCGATAGCGGCACATCAAGCTATATCTTGACATACTCCACCTTTCTCGCCAACCAACAGCCCACCGTGCAGCCCTCTACTATACCGCCATCCGTCTTCCGCCTGAATACTACAGTCCAATCACCTGGCGGCGTAGAATCCATGCCTCGCGGGTTCCCAAGCGCCCACACATCCCGTCCTAAACATCTCATCATCCAGATGGGCCCTTGACCGAGGAAGCCATCGAAGCACCCATACAGTGTCGTGCCTTCGCCGGACACGGTAAAGGTGCTGTCTGACTCTTCGCACCGGTATGCACCAGTGTATTCCGTGCTGGGTACTCGCTGTATATCTGCATCATTTGGTGTCTGGAGACGAGTGGCATGTAAGCGTCGGTTGTCGTTTGTTCGCTCTACGTGCAGAACACCTGTGTCTTCGTCCAGTCTGAGCTTCATGGTTGGCGATGCAGCTTCAGACTTTGAGCTCAACTTCACGGTTTCGCCGCTATTTCCAGGGCCATAGCTGATAGACAGCGTTCCTGGCAACTTGCCATTCTCGACCGTGATATTCAACTGCGTATCTGAATCAAGGTAACATCCTTTCCAGCTTGGACTGGGTCTGAAGACCTCAGACTTAGGCTCCTCGAAGCCGAGTATCTTCTCGACGATGGGGTCCATCCGGAGAATCTCGTGGTTGAGGAAGACTACGATCGAGAGTCCTTCCGTTGGAATCTTCAAGCGGCCATGCCGAAAACCTCGTAGCGCTCCGCCGTGACCTATGGCCTCCTTACCTGCAACCTCGAAGCGGGCAAGCCCATACCCATACGCGGCCGGCGTGCCATCTCTGAACGTCTGCTGCTGGGACGTCTGGGCGTACAGGCCTTTAGGGTCGCGGTCGAGGTACTTCTCGTATGCAATCATGTCTTCAAGGGATGCGGCGATACCGGCGTCTCCCGCCCATTCGATTCGATTGGTGGCGGCGAAGTAACCGACTTTCTCGCTACCTTCGTAGCCGACAATGGGGAGAGGAAGACCGTTGGTGTTCGGGCATAACGTGGCGTTTGTCATTCCGGCTGGGATGAATAGTCGTTCGACGAGGAGTTGAGCAAGACTCATGCCGGACACATTCTCCAATATCCGGCCAAGGACGTGGAAGTTCACATTACTGTAAGAGTACTCCGTGCCCGATGCGAAGTGAAAGCTTTTGATGCGATCGAGTGCCTGCGGCGCAGAATGCAGCAATGAGAACGGCCCATCAGGCCGGGCACCCCAGAGCGTAGTCATCGCCCAGTAGTCTCTAATGCCAGATTGCATGTTGTACAGATCAGCGACAGTGAGCTGGTCTTGGTCTTTTGTCTCCAGACGAGGGAGCAGCTTTCGTAACTCTTCTTCGAACTGCTGCGCTGGCTCTTGCTTTCTCTCGAGCATAAGCGCCGTCGGCTCCTGCCTGAGCGACACCATTGCCAAGCACACCATCTGTTTCGAGATCGAGCAGACAGGGAACTGTGTATGCGATGTCATTGGTATCCGCCGGTCTAAGTCGGCGTAGCCCCAGGCCCGTTGACCAACGACTTGGCCATCCTTCAGGACGGCGACCACGCCTCCAGGTCCAGGGACGAGATGTGGGATGGCGTCCAATGTACGTTCAACATCGGAAACGGAGGAGGCCATGATGGGTACCAGCAAGGTTTTGCAATGCTCTCTCCAAACGCACTCAAAGCTTTGAGAAGTGAGGTGAGGTAAAGAGTCGAGCTGACAGGAGGAGCGGAGCGGAGACATGACTCGCCAAGCGTGGGGTGGGGGTGGAATTGAAGTCGATCAAGCGCAAGGCTCGAGGAAACACATCGTGGCCGATGAGCGTACGAGAGACCTGTATAGCTGCTCCGTGTTTGGAAGTTGCGTAAGATGCTTGGGCTGTTTCCCAAAACAGGTGTTTGGCTTGATGGAGCCAGAAAGGGCGATACAGTAGCTCAGACCGGTCTCGACATTGCAGGAGCAGTCGGCCATGAGTTCTTGCCATCACCTTGGCGGTACTGACCATCAAGGCTTCTCTGCCATGACGCGACGCATGGTCTCACAATAAGTGGCTGGCTTCTGCGAGCAATGGCTGTACGTATGGTAAGGTAGAGTATAGCATACGAACACCACTTCCCTGACGGGATTGTAGACGATGCCAGACTGCGGCTAGACTGGGAAGGCACGCTTTGGGAGGTCGAAGTGAATCGTGCTCAAGCAGCAACGTAGCACCGATATCGATGAGTATCTACAACTAGGGGCAGCTGTCGAAGCAATCGAACAGCAAAACCCGCAGTCTTCCCTGCTTCCCCAGCCGCTCACCATACGCCATCAGTCTATACAGGACCTTCAGCCGTCAATGCTCGCTCCGAGACAGCCGACAATGCTGGACTCAGCAACCCACCAAACTACTCTTGCCCAGCAAACACCGTCCCCGTAGCCGCTGCTTCTCGGACCGTATTCGCTGGCATGGTAATCGTAGCATCATCATTGTTGATCTGCGGATTCGGATCGATCATCCACTGCAGACACACATCCGCTCCATACCCGCCCTGATTGCCGCATGCAGTGCCGGGAATGAGGCCGATAATCTCGTAGAGCGCGTTCTGGCACACCTCAAGACCGAAGCTGATGCCGCCGGCGTACTCGAGCGGGCAGATGGGGTTCGCTGAGAGGTACTTGACCTACACTCGGTGTCAGCAGAGTCCAGCAGCTCGCAGTGTTGAGCAGGTGGGTCGTGTTACCTGTACCATAACCGTCCCATCCTCCCCACCCACCGGCGTGTAAGGATACCCGCGCGTGTATTCCGCCAACCCGCCGTTGGCACCAAAGAGCGTAGGGTACTGCAGCCAGTAGCACGCATCGTCGATGGCGGCCTGAAGTGTGGCGGTTTCGAGTGCGTCGCCGTCGTCGTAGCAGACGGTCTTGGTGATGTTGCCGATTTGTTCGGCGGCGATGGTGAGAGGGCCTTGAAGGGGAGCGCCCTGGCCGGAAGCTGGAACTGTGGAGGCTAGTATTGCGATGGCGAGGGTGAGTCGGCCCATGGTGTTGACTGCGAAGGGTGTGATGCAGTAGAGCAGTGATGCGGTCGAAGTCTCGTTGTACACTTTCCAGGACGGTCAGGGGAGAAGAGAAGAGTAGGTGAGAGTTTTCTGCCGGTGTCGGTGTCGGAGTCGGAGAAGCAGCCTAGACGCGTTGGGGCAACCTGAAACAATGTCGTACCATCCACTTGCTAAGGAAGGCACGAACGAGACATACAGGAGCCTGACGGAAAGTGCACACACGTAGTCATAGAACACTTATCTTTATCGTTACCTCCGCATACCGTCTCCTAACGTCTCACTAATCTTCATAGCAGCAGCTCAAGACCGCCACCGTCTTCGAGCCTCAAGTCACGCCCCTTGTGCTATCTCGCCGCGTTCCGTATAAGTCCCCCTCTCAGCGAACTGGAGTTGCCGTCGGCGCGAGCGCAGTCGACGTGAACGCATCCCCATGGATCTATCACTCCAAGGTTAGCCACACCACCACACACGCGGTAACAAACATTCAGGGGAGGGATTCGTACGTGAGGATTCGGATCGATAAGATACTGCAGGCACTCATCCGCCGTATACCCGCCCACCAACCCGCAACCAGTCCCATCTCCCGGCTTGATGCCCAAGATAATGGTGTAGAAGACATCCAGGCAGGTCGTGTAATCGAGGGTAAAGCTGGTCGGGTACTGGGTATTACACTCGTCCGTGTTGAAGTACCTACATGAAGCCCATCACCGTCAGCACAACCCAGTCACCTCAATTCTCTGACCACTCAATCCTGACGAGCGGGCAAGTTGGCTTACGTGACCGAATAAAACACATCCCCCTCGTCCCCAGGCTCAGTCCCAGCATAAGTGTAGCTCTCACTAAACAGCAGCTCGCCGCCATTCGTTCCGTTTCCGAAGCCGAAGACCTGGATGTCGGTGCAAGCTTGGTTGATGGCGCCGTCGATGTCGGTGGAGTCGACGATGTAGCCGTTGGGGAAGCAGGTGGGTAGGGCGATCTCGCCTACGACGGCGGAGACGGAGATGATCATGGCGAGGAGGAGGGTGAGTATCGTGAGGAGGTGGTTCGCCATGGTGAGTGAGTTGGTGGTTTTGATGTGGTTGTTTGAGGATATTGGTTTGGGTGGGTGGATAAGCTAGGATTCAAGGTCGTGGCTTGAGGTTTTGGAGGTGTTGGATAGTAGATGTGATGACAAGGTGGTGAAGGGAATGAGGAGGAAAGATGAGGAGTGGTCAGAGCACAAGGCCGAGAGAGGTCCGGATTGGTAGATTGATGCTCACATGCAAAAGCTTGACTGATTCTGGTTCTGATTGATGCTTTGCTATCTACTCCCGAGTGAGGCTTAACCGGCCGGTTTGCAGCGCGCAATGAGCGGGATGATTACGACAAGGCTTCACTGATCATGACGGCAACCTACATTTCGGGTATTCAAAGATGTGACGGTTGCGACGATGCGAATGTTAGTGTTCAAGGGCAGTAGAAGACGCACCTTGTGGTCGCTCAGTAGTATGTCAAAGTCGCTCGTCGAGTGGGCAACGCAGAATCGGGACCGGACGTGAAAGAACATCGCATTCGTAGCTGCGGTATTACGCGTCAGCTCAAAGTCCATCTCACGAGGCCTGTTGATTCGCGGGAACCCACCATATGGGTACAATCTCCCTTTTCCATCCCTTGTGGCCGTTTGCCAAAAGCATCAACCTTGCAATCTTGTAGCTCATGCTATAGCTTATTGTGAGCAGGCGCATAAAGATAGCCTGGTAGGCATGCCATCTTAACGCCTCGAACTCATGTCATTGAAGAGTCGGTCTCCATTTGGTTGGTCTTGTGGTGATCGTCGATGGTCCGCTTATGAGAGCAGATCCGCAACGTTCATCGGCATCTCGTCGATCTGGGTTGAGTAGTAGACTGTACACATGTCAGCATCGTCTCGATCGCCTCCTGGGTTGTCTTGCTACTTACGTTCGATGTCGCGCAGAATCCTGACATCCTCGCTAGTAACGAAGTTGATGGCCACGCCCTTCCTTCCGAACCTCCCGCTCCTGCCGATCCTGTGGATATAGTTCTCACGGTTGCTCGGCAAGTCGTAGTTGATGACCAAAGACACCTGCTGAACGTCGATGCCGCGAGCCCAGACATCCGTGCTGATGAGCACTCTGCTGTTGCCCTGTCTAAACTCGCCCATGATAGAGTCGCGTTCTTTCTGTGGCATCTCGCCGTGCATGGAGGAGACGGTAAAGTTGGCATCGCGCATCTTGTCCGTAAGCCAGTCGACCTTGCGGCGGGTGTTGCAGAAGATTACGGCTTGTGTTATAGTGAGTGTGTCGTAGAGGTCGCAGAGAGTGTCGAACTTCCATTCTTCCTTCTCCACTGCGATGAAGTACTGCTTGAGGCCTTCGAGGGTAAGTTCGTCGCGCTTGACGAGGATGCGCACTGGATCGGTCATGAACTTTGTCGTCATGTCCAGCACATCGTACGGAAGTGTGGCAGAAACCACAACTACTTGCGTAGCTGGTGGCAGGTAGCGGTAGACATCGTAGATCTGCTCCCGGAACCCTCTGTTAAGGAGCTCATCGGCTTCATCCAGGACCAGCATCTTAATGTGCCGTGTGCGCAGATTTCGGCGACGGATCATGTCCGCCACGCGACCGGGAGTGCCAGAGACAACGTGCTGGCCGTAGTCGAGTTTGCGGATGTCTTCGCCGACGTTGGTACCGCCAATGCAGGCGTGGCACTGAACATTCATGTAGTCGCCGAGGGCAAGAAGGACGGATTGGATTTGGGTGGCCAGTTCGCGGGTGGGAGATAGGACAAGGGCCTGGGTCTCGCGCACAGCTGTGTCGATGACTTGCAGGATGCTGATGCTGAAGGTCGCCGTCTTTCCGGTTCCAGACTGTGCTTGTGCGATGGTGTCTCTTCCTTTGCAGATCTGGACGATGGCGCGGGACTGCACGGCGGAGGGTGATTCGTAGCCGTATGCGTATACGCCACGCAAGAGGTTCTCCTTGAGGTGCATGGCCTCGAAGGTGGGAGCGACAGACACTGTTGGAGATGCATGGTCAGCTGGTATGCGACGAGGCCATGCGCAAGACTGTACGTACCCTCCTTGGAGGTGCTGAACTCCATGCGGGACTCCGCATCGCGGTCGATGTCGGCCATCTTGGCGAGACTGCTGTGTGATTGTTTGGTGAAGGCTCCGTACTTTGAGGTCGTCGTCGGTGTTGTCGCAAAGATCGATGTTGCTGTCGCAGAAGGTGGTTCGCGCGAAGAACGGCAAGGGCCGAACACCTCCGTCTCCGCAATTTCGCACTGACTCGCGCCCAGATCATGAACTCGCGACTTTTGCAAGCGGGGGAGAGTTGAATCATCACCAACATACGACGGACCACATTCAACAGAGCTTCACACAATCAGTATACTGAAGAGGTCAGCTACGCTGTTTCTGAATGATCCTTGCGGTGAGCGGAAAAGGCTGGGACGAGCGTGGAGAAGATTTCGTTTGGCGAGAAGGGTGGAAGCGGCGCGTAGTTGGTGGTGAGGATATCGCCAGGGCAGAGACTTAGAGCATTTCATAACCGGCAAGATGTTGTACGAAGACTTGAGAAGCACGCACGAGCAGCTGGAGAGACTGGAAGCAGCATGCGCCGACAGAATCTTAGAGAACCCGAAGCACGTAAGTCGCTATCTAGTTCCATGGATTCACACATGTTCCTTGTAGGAATGAGCTTACAGCTAAGCAGATCCGGCACAGGCTCGCCCGCGACCACATCATCGCCTCCTTCCTCCAAGGCATCGAAGCGCAATCCCAGCGAGCCCTCGACATCTACAACAACCAGGCTGAAGCGCGCACACAAGAAGTGCAATCATTATCCACCGGTGATGTGTTTGAGACGTTCTATAAAGAGCTGGACAACATCAAGAGCTTCCACAAGCGGTATCCAAACGAGCCGGTCGAGAACCTCGAGCGCGCGTACAAGCGGCCAGAGGATGGCGGACCACCAGATCTCACTGCGCCCATTGACGGCATGTTCACGGGTGAGGAGGCGTTCGGGCGGTTCTTCGACCTGACAATGCTGCATGAGGAATACCTGAACCTGCCAGGTATGAGAAGCGTTAGGAAGTTGAGCTATCTGCAATACCTGGACGTCTTCGACCACTTCACACCGCCACAATGCAACATCACCAGGCAAGACAAGATGACAGACCAGTACTTTGCGTATGTCGGAAGCTTAGCGCAATACCTAGAGAGCTTCATCAAGAGGACAAAGCCACTGGAGAATTTGGACAAGCTTTTCCAGTCATTCGATGATGAATTCGAGAAGCTATGGGAGAAAGACGAAGTCCCTGGCTGGCAAGCGGAAACCACCCACACCAACGGCGGCGCATCAAATGGCCCAGTAACAGAAGGCACCGGCGAAGGCATCTGGTGCGCAGACTGCGAGAAAGAATTCAAGAACGATAACGTCTACAAAGCCCACCTGACAGGCAAAAAGCACGTCAAAAACGCCGAGGCACGCAAGGAGAAGGCTTCAAACGGCGACATCGAAATGACAAACGGCACCTCCGCCCCATCCGTTCCCTCCGGCCAAGGCCAGAGAGTGAAAGAACGCGCCGTAGCCTTCCGCGAACACCGTATCCGCAAGCTCGCGTCCACAATGAAGACCGAGCGCGAAGACACTCGCGTCAATGTTGAGCGCAAAGCTGGTATGACCGATCGTGAACGCCAGCAAGAACTCGCTGCGCTGATGGCCGAAGACGAGGAAATGACAAACGCCACCAACGCCGCCGCCGACGAGGAGATGGAAGACGGCGAGGAGAAGATCTACAACCCGCTCAAGCTCCCGCTAGCCTGGGATGGTAAGCCAATTCCATTCTGGCTTTACAAACTCCATGGTCTGGGTGTCGAATTTCCGTGCGAGATATGCGGGAACTACGTTTACATGGGCAGACGTGCATTCGACAAGCACTTCAGCGAGCAGAGGCACATTTACGGTCTCAAATGCCTAGGCATCACCAATACCAGTCTGTTCAGGGAGATCACAGGGATCGAGGAGGCGGAGAGGCTGTGGGAGAAGGTTAAGAGGGATCGCAGTGTGATTGATGAGAAGAAGGGAGGAGCCAACGTGGAGGAAATGGAGGATAGTCTGGGGAATGTGATGCCCAAGAAGGTTTGGGAGGATTTGAAGAGGGCGGGTGTGCTTGATCTGGAGTGAAGCATGGAGGGAGCAATCACTTGACGAAGGAGCGGTCTTGGGCGGCTTGGACTGCGGGCATATGCTGCTACACGCTTTGGATGATGGGAAACGGCTGCACTGAGCCTTCTCGCCGTGCTCATGGAGGCAGCAGCGTAGCGTACGAGAGTGCTTTGCAGCAGAAGATGACGCAAGTGTGCTTTACTGGGAAGATGGTATGTGCTTTGAACAGACGACCGTGTCTGTCTGCTTCGCTGACTCTACTGCAGATTAGCTAGTCGATGGGTAGAAGCTGAAGTGACACTTCTGCTTGCAAAGTGTCCCCTCCCATGTGTGAGATCTGTCACGTGAGTACGGTACTCGGGGTTGCCTATCACTTCCTCATTCGGCACCGCAACACCGCTTTCAATGCGTACTCGCATCGTTGTCTCTTTGCTTGCGTACTATATCACACGTCGCCAACAGCTTGATACGGTGCTGACGTCGTTGACATTCGCGGTGCCTAACGTTCTCGGCGTGTCAATGAGGATGCGGTCTACGATCGATCATCACTCCGCGTAAGGGTATATGAAGCCTCACGCTGTCAACACTCCTGGTTTCTATCGACGGATCTCTCTGCTCTGCCTATTGGCTCCACTTGGTTGCCTCAGCTCACTTCACCATCACGAATGATGCCATCCATTACAAACTTCAAGCCAGCAGGCTACACACTAGCCTCCCTCGCCGTCTCCATTGGCGGGTTCCTCAATGGGTATGTGACAGTCCAACCACTCATTTTCAGCATGACGGTGATCACTGACATGCATGTTAGCTTCGATACAGGCAGCATCGGAGCTGTAGCAGTGATGCCGCAGTTCTCCACCACAATGGGCTACATCTCCCCATCTCTCATTGGTTTCACGATCGCCTCCATCATGTTCGCCGGTGGCCTGCCGTCTGCTCTTGCTGCGCCTCCGGCAGACAGGTATGGACGCCTGGCTGTCGTCGCTACCGGGGCTGCGCTCTTCACTATGGGTGCGGTATTGCAGGCGAGTGCGTTGAGCTTGCCGCAGTTTATTGCTGGGCGAGTGGTTGCGGGGGCTGGGGAGGGAACGTTTCTGGGGATTTTGAACGTGTAAGTTCCTCCGTTTGTGAGCGGTCGGTGTGGTGGCAGGTGGAGTGGTGGAAGGAGTTGATGCTGATGAGTGAGTCTAGGTATATTTGCGAGATCGCACCTGCCTCCCGCCGTGGGACTCTCGCAAGCGTTCCGCAACTGCTTGTCGCTATCGGCATCTGCCTAGGCTACTTCACCTGCTACGGTACCGTCAGAATGGGAGTAACCTCAATCGCCTGGCGCATACCCTTCATCATCATGGCTATCTTTGGAGCACTCATGTTCACCAGCTGCTTCTTCCTTCCACCCTCTCCACGCTGGCTGATTCTTCGCGAAAGACGAGAAGACGCTATCAAAGCCATCCAACGTCTTGGAATCCAGCAAGCGGAAGCCGAGAAAGACATCCTACGAATCCGAGAAGAAGATGTTGCGAAGGCGAAGACGGGCTTCTTCCAGAGTCTCCAAGATATCTTCGCCAAAGGCAACCGAAGCCGAACCATACTCGCGCTGTTCATACTGGGCATGGTCCAACTCTGCGGCATCGACGGCGTCCTCTACTACGCCCCCCAACTCTTCGCCCAAGCTGGTCTACCAGAGCACACGGCAGGCTTCCTCGCCTCGGGACTTTCCGCAATACTCATCTGCATTATCTCGATTCCCGCCATGATCTTCGCAGACAAGTGGGGCAGGCGCACATCAGTCATCGTTGGCGGTGTCCTGTTGTCCGGGACGATGTTTCTGGTAGGAATCATGTACGCCGCAGATGCTGTGCACAGGACTGGTGCCGGACGCTGGGTTGTTATTATCGCCATCTTCGCCTTTGCGCTTACTTATGCGGCTACGTGGGCATTCGTGGGGAAGATCTATGCTAGTGAGATCCAACCGGGACGCACGAGGGCGGCGAGTAACGCGGTTGCGCAAGGTCTCAACTTCGTACGTTATCCCATGGCCCTTTGCACCTTAGCACACGTGCTGACAATCGAGCAGTGGACGAATGGCCTAGTGGCCCTCATCACGCCCATACTCCTCGCTCACTCCGCATACGGCGCCTACTTCCTTTTCGCTGGACTGTCCTTCGGCACCTTAGTCGTGCTATCGCTGTACATGCCCGAGACCAGAGGCGAGCCGCTTGAAAGCATCCAGGAGGTGTTCTCGAAGCCGTTGCGACTACATGGTATTGAGCACCTGCTACAGAGAAGATTTGGAACCTCGGGAACGACGTCCTCACAAGTCAGCCAGACGATCTCCAGCAGTGACAGCAGTATCATTGAGCTGGAGGGTCTGAGGCAGGGGCATGCTGCTGCTAGTATACGAGCTATGACATGAGAATGGTGCGTATCTCCTCCGCTCGATGTCAAGTTCGAAGCAACAGAGGTGCTTTATGCAGGGCTGGCGATGAAACGGAGTCATGCGTAGAGTATGTCATCAGTCCTTCTAAAGAAACGTTGCGACTGTGTACTACATGTATCATGTGCAAATTAAGAACAGCAAGGGTCGGTGAAATTACTGACTGCCGATAGGTCGGCGCTAGTCCGGATATGTACCGAGCTTAGGATTTGCTAGTAAATTGCTACCAACTTCTACATACAACACATATAATACATAGAACTAACTATAGAGCTCGTCGCTAGTTAGGAATAAAGTTAAAGTAATTTCCTAATTAGAACTAGTATACTACTATTGCGTGTAAAGGCTCTTACGCTCCTAGTACTACTACGTATAGTCTAGTATACTTATTACTAACTCGTCGATCTTACTCTAATCTATATAGTCCTATTTATATAGTAATAACTACTATAGCTCCTTCTTCGTTTACTATATATAGTAGTACTTAACTCGTTACTTAAGGATACGCTAAACGCTCTTAATTACGTTAAGGTTAGGACTCTATAATAGATTCGCGTACTAGTTAAAGAAGCGATAGTATTATAGTAGTACGAGACTACCCGAAGGTCTCCCTCTCTACGTACGATAGTATAAGGTAGCGACGACTATATAGTATAAAGGAAAGGAACGAGTAGTACAATATATAAAAGAGTATTATATATATCTATCTATTTATATAAGGAATAGAAAGTTATAAGAAGTTATATAGTACTAGGCGGTCCTATATAGATCCTCTAGTACTACTATAACTTCTCCTCTCTCTTAATACTTAAAGTCGCTCTATAACTTTACGAACTACTATACCGTACTAGTAACGCCTAAAGAAAATTACTATCTACTAATCTCGAAAATACCTCTCTCTTCTAGACTATATTATATATCGTACTATATATTGTATACTATCTATAGATTTCTATAGATAGCCGATAGTATCGATTCTAAACTACTAACTATACCTAGCGTACTACCGGCTACCTTACTTATAGCTATAGTATCTTCGCCTTACTCTTATACGTATATATTACCTAAGTCTTAGTAGGAATCTTACCGTCCTCTAGTAGGATAGATATTAGGAGAGATTTCTAATTATCTTCTATAAGAGTTTATTCGAGAGAGATAGGAGAACTATCGACGCCTTTAATAGTATCGGTCGGCTTATCTTTATTAGGCTACTCTACCGGCTATCCTATAGCCTTCTTATCTATCTAGTAGAAGTAGCTCTTCTCCTTATAAGCCGTACGCTCTAAAACCTTTACCTTCTTCTACTACTCCTTTATACGAGCGGTAGTATTATTATACTAGTTCTAAACGAAGTTTATATACGCCTTCTAAGACTCCTAATTATATACCCTCGCTTCTATCCGGCTCCTCTCGCCTAGATCTCTAAAGTAGATATCGTATATCTACTTAATAACTTCTAGAGTATTCTAGCGAATACGACTATAGAGGGCGTCGGAGATAGGCCTAAGGTTATCGAGAGCGAAATTAGTAGGAAACGGGCTCTATAGCTTACTATAGTTATTAGGATAGCCGGATAGGCTCCTTAGAGGTAGAAGGAAGTTATTAACTACGTAGGAGATCTCCGAGTAGGCGCTAGCTTTCTTAATCTCTAGCTCGTAATATATATCTAAGGCTACCTACTATAGGAGGATAGTTATACGCTCGTCCCGAGCTAGGCCTAAAGTACTATAAGGAAGACGAGAGTTAGAGATACGAATACTATACTTCTTTACTAGGTATAGCTCGAAGTCTAAACCGAATTTCTCCTTTATCTTATTATTCTATTACTTCTTTCTAATACCGTCGATAAAGTTACCTTCCTTATTTAGACCTAGCTTCTTTAATAGTTTATACTACTCTACGAGGCGGTTATATATTCTAAGTAGGAGCTCCGTATAGTCGTCTCTAGTCTTATTAATAAAGGAGACGCTACCTTATACTATATTAACGCCTCTACTATTAACGAGGTAGTAGATAGAATAGTCGATATAGCGAAAGCTAGTATTGTTACCCTCCTTCTAGTTCTTAACGTAGTAGGAGTAGGCAATATAACGAGTAGGGTAGTCGTTACGAAAGTATACTATCGTATTAGTATAGACGGGATCTTAACGAATAAGCTACTACGTAAGACTATAGAGCTAGTTGCGTTACTAACCTAGTTACTAACGCCTACGAATACTACGAGCATACTATATATATATAAGGAATTCGTTATAGATAATATAATAAAGCTCTTTCGCCTCGAGCTAGCTATAGAAGTTGTCTATAGTAAGGTTGCCCTACTACTACTAGTATATAGTTCCTATTAGCCTTCTAAATAGACTTACCGAGTATAGCGATCGCTATATCTCTATTATCCTATAGTAGAGGTCGTAGTTCTTAGCGTTAACGACAACGAGACTAACGGCCTAGGCGAGCTTCTAAAGATAGTCCCTATAGAAGCTAAGTAGGATACTAGGTACAAGATCCTTCGAATAAGGCTTCGTAACGAGAGCGAAGGCGTTAAGAAGTACCTTGTACGTCGCGTCGTTAGCGAGCTTATTCTCGTACGTATTAAGATATATATAAATAGGACGCTAGTTAAATCTACTCTCGTACTCGCACTTTATAGACGTATACGTTCCTCCGCTACTCGTACCTCTAGTCGTACTTCTACTAACCGAGCGACTATATCTAGAAAGAAAGATATTCCTACTAGTAGTAGCTAGACCTATCGATATAGAAGTAAAGGCGTCTATAGAACCGAGACTAAGTAGCCGCCTAGAACTAGTACCTCTACCTCTAAGAGGGCTATTAAGACTTATATTACTAGTAGATAAGGTTAGGGACTAAGGTCGTATTCGTACTAGAGCCTAAGAGGTCGAGCGAGTAGCTAGAGGAGGCGACCGAGAAGAAGGTTTACTATTAAACTCTCTAGAAGGTATATACTAGATACTACTCCTACTCGATTCGTAAGTAAGGCCTAATCCTATTAGACGCTAAGAGGTAGTAGGATCCTTATAGTTAGCGAATAGGTTTTCGTCTAGCTATAGAGTATAAGTATAGCCTCTAATAGTATAGCCGATACTAGGCTAGATCTCTTCTCTAGAGCTAATCTAGCTATCTACTCCGATCGCTAACCTATACTTTATAGCCCGAAGAGTAAGGATATAAGGATAAGTCGAAAGCTTACTAGGGCCTAGTAGACTACCTTCTACGAACGTTATATTAGATAAGCTCTCTCTTATATACCTAATATTACCTAGTAGCTAATCTACCTTCTTCTTATCTCTCGTACTAGGTACTCTATTCTCTTTAAGGCGTAGGAGGAGAGAGTTATTATAGCGGTCGCGAGCGACTTCGTAGTTAGGTATAGCTTTAGCGGTCTTCGCGAGTTTATTACTAATCGTAGAAGATATCTTAAAGAGAATACGCTATAGGGTATAGTCCTCGCTATAGTTATTCTAGTTCTTATAATAGGTGTTAGCGTTACTATCCCGACCCCGCTTCAACTTCTACGCTACTTCGGCTAGCTTATTTAAAGTAGGGAAGGCCTCCTCTACTATCTCTATATTCTATCTATTCTTCTACTACTAGTTCTTCTACGCCTATATCTAAATCTTATCTATCTTATCTATAAAGTCTTCCGAGATTCTATTAACTACCTAAAGAAGGGCGAGTTACGCTACTTACCTTATATTTAGCTATAGAGCCTCGATTTAAGAGAGAAGGTTTAGAATATCTTTAGCTTTAGTTAAAGTTTAGATAGACCTACTACTCGCGTTCGCGCTAGCGACGACGATAGTAGAGATAAGAGAGCGAATATCTATAATTTAGTCTATAACTCTAGTAAGAGAATAGTTCGTAGTTATAAGCGCTATTATAGAATTCTTCGAAGCTCGAGTTATATAAGTATAGAAGAAAAGAGAGAAGGAGTAATAGCCGTTATCGTTCTTATATTAGTTAGTATTTACTTTATTCGTAGTATTATATTTACTTATAGAAGACTATATTAAAGAAATCGAAGTTAGTATTATTTTTCGAAAGGTTAATAAACCGAAAATCGAGAAGAAGAGATAGTAGGAATAGTTAAGTAGTATTCTAGAAGTTTCTTTATCTAGAAGCCTTATATAGCTATAGTAAATAAATAGTTAATACCTTAGATAGCTAGTATAAATAGAAACAATAGGAAGTAAAGTCGTATCCGGAACTCTAAGTAAAGCGCCGTTACGATATCCTTCTATAAGATAGTATAAGTAAAGGTAATACGCTAAAACGAGTAAATCGAGGGAGTAGGTACGCTCGTAATATATATTAAGGCTACTAGCGGCAAGTAAGGCTAAGAATCTAGTCCTATAATTAGTCGAAATCCTATCTACGGATTTTCTATATATAGCTTTTATACTACTAATATAGCTACTAACCTTATCGGATATACTTATAAATCCCTCCCCTATCTAAAAAACAATGTTACCGCCCTTAGTAACTCCTAAAAGAAAAGAAACTTAAAGTCTAGAAAAAAAATCTCTATATAGCTATCTACGAAATCCGACCTCTAGAGGCCTTCTAGAGCGCTCGAAAAAAAATTTGTTAAACGGAGATATTTTCTCGTCTAGCTATATAGTATTACTATCGTCTAAGTTACTATCGTCGCTATAGAACTAGTACTCTCTAGGGTTAGTATTAACTTTTAGGACTAGGACCTCTTATACCTCCCGCTATAGACGAATAGGCTCTAGTAAAGGTACTAAACTACGAGTATTAGGATCTAGAGATATAAGCGGTAATAGGGCGTCTAATAGTAAGCCGTTAGATATAGCTACTACTTTGTCCTCGACCTCCCGAGAGTAGAACTTCTTTAGTAGACGTTCTAGGAACGTCCTATATAGTATAGTACTATTAAGTTCTACTAGGTAGTACGTTCTAAAGCTATCGACTACTCTAGTAATATAGTATAGTTCTCGCTATTAGAGTACTAGCTTCGAGTATAAAGATTTGTCGATATCTCTCTTAGAGTCGAATACTAGAACTATATTACTAACCTCGAGCTCTTCCTACCTAATATTATAGGTAGTATTATAGTACTCTTTATTCTACTTATAATAGCGACGGAGACGAAGTATTGTCTTAGCGATATTCTCGTCTCGTCGGTTAAGCTACTTCGTCCTTACGATAAGTAGATCCTCGGTCGTCTATATATCTT
>JAKLLW010001202.1:0-17506 GCA_022814695.1 Neocatenulostroma microsporum
TATCGCCAGGTCACGTCGGATCCAATTCGTGAGATCGCATTGTTGAGCTGAGGTTTGCGCTGAAGTGAACGTGTCGAAGGATGGGTGATCTGACCGCCAGGGAGCCAAGGTTCCGGTAACGCAACGCCGGTCACAACGCAATGCAGCTGAGGTGTATCAAAGATGAAGTCTGGAAATCCACGGAGCGCCGAGCAAGGAACTCCAGTCGTTCGTTGCACAAAACTAGGCTGAACGTCGGGACGCGCTGGCAGGGTTCGCTGCTCGTCGGATAGCCAGGATAAGAGCTGCGGGTTACTGCATCCTCCAGGTCGATGCAAGGAAAGCCGGTCGTAGGTGTTCTCGTGCTGTCCGGCAGGTGTAACTGATGCCTGATAACGAGTGCAGGTGAGGTCGATAGTAGATGAAAAGGTACCAGGTACGACTTCGAATGTAGAAAAGCAAAATCGTCGACCTCAGATCGCGCCGCGCGATGCTAGGAGTCGCCGCCGAAAGTCTGGAACAGGTGGCGTCCGTTGGAGGTGCACCTACCACACGACTAACCCCATCGCCCAGGCGATTGCATCGACCTGCTCCTCCCACGCCGTTTCATTGGGTTATCATTCTCGAGCCATCCGCTAAGCGACCGTCACGGCTGCCTCTTGTGGAAGCAGCATGCTGCAGGCGTGACGGGCAAATGCTAGCCGGCCGCGGTTGTGGAACTGACGGGCTTGCAACGGCTGGCTACCTGCATCGCACCCGACGTGCGTTGTTCGATTCTAGCCGGTCACCGCGCCTCTGCCGCCCGACTGCATGTCTCGAACGAAAGAGTAAGGACAACCCCGCTGTGCGCCTGTGGGCCACCTTGATTTCGCCATTCGTGCTCTTTGCCAATGCCAACACGTCCAGCAAGACGAACGTCAGCCGTGGTTGTTTGTGCGTGTCATCTTCCTTGCGGTAATCTATGACAAACACGAAAACAGCAGGGGCAGAATTGGTTCTTGGTATCCGGAGGATTTGCCGCGTAGAGGCTAGCAGGGAGATAGCCTGGTTACGCAATTTTGGTCTGCGGGGAGAAGCAAAACCGGAAGACCGTAGATGAGCCTTTCGATGCTTTGCCAAAGTGATATAACCCAACAAGTTAATCCAATCACAAACCTCCTCCGCAACATCCACAGGCTGACATCTGTGCTCAATGTCGGGGCACACAAGAGGGCTGATCTCTCCGTCGTCAGCATCATGCCTCTCTGTCTGTCGCGTGCTTCCCACGATAGACGCTGTGCCCGCTGTACGGAAAACATCGGTTAGGCATTCGTCCTCCCACTGCCGTGGCGTCTGTCTTCAAAGAGTCTATCGAACCTTAACAGCGGGTCATGTCCACACGCGCGTCTCGACTGCCAACGTGTGCGCTCCTTGCTCGCAGCAGTCATCGGGGCGACGGTTCAACATGCGGATGAGAACGGCCTCAAGACCCGACCACCCGAGCTCGTTCCTCGCGTCTTACCCGCACAATCACAAGCAAAGACTGGGGAGATAGACACATGCACTGCTGTATATACGGCGCGGCATCTCGTCGGCAGATGACTTACATACCAGCAAGCTTCACTGGTTTCTCCCAGGCTTTTTCGTCTTACGCCCGGCCGTTTGACGGTAGCGGTGACAGCGCAAACTGTCTTCATTGTGGGCCGCACGTGGATTGATACAAACTAGCAAACTCTCTAGACGACGATCCTTCGTTCGAGGCTGCAAGGTAGTCAATGTCAATATAGCTCGGCATTTACCTCTCCAGGCAAGCAGGTAAGGCGGTTGTGGACAGCCTTGGCATGGCGGTGCCTTACATTGCCTTGTCTACATGAAACGAGTGAGAGCTGTTCCTGCATCCTAACGAGGAGCTACGTATGTACAGTACATATTGTACAAGGGACATATTCGCCTCGAGCAGAGGTGCTATATGGCGAGCATCTCTTGGGTATCATCTGCTGTTAATGAGCCTGTCGAACTAGTCTCCATCATATCCACATCGCTCATGGATCTCCACACTTGGTTGGAACCCAGACTGCCTGGCTCGTGAGCACATAGCGGAGGCTTCCTTGCACGCGCCGAGAGCAGATGTTCCTCCGAGCTTTCATGATTGAGCAGCCTTCCCAGCGGATCTACGTCTCGGTTGAGCGGAGTCCACGGTGCATCATCGGAGGCGGTACTGCCGTACCCGTCGTCGAAGATAGATCGGAAGAGATCGTCCTCAAACAATGCGCCTTCGTCTGTGTCATCCAAGAACAAGTCCTCGTCGAAGTCTTCGGCAGGTGTCTCTGCACTTTTCTGGCTGGAAGTAGACGCATCCAGCATAGTGTCCTCATCATTAGTGCTAGACAGCCTGTCCGTAGTAATAGGCTTTAGTCGTCGAGCGGCATCTTGGTCAAAGACGCCGCCTTGCAATAATTTCCACGTTTGTGCATGCAAGGCATAGTTCTCGCCTTCGTCTTGTCCAGCTCCGGTCGACCGCAGCTCTCTGGCCCTCCACCGTAAGCTCAAGCTGCCAGACTTGTTGGTCACGCTGTCAAGCGCATGACTGATGGTCGGCAAGAAGACGGCCCGGCCAGAGACTGCAGGTAGGTAGCCAGGTGAGAAGAGCGCAGGTGCAACATCGTCCAGCCGTGTCAACGTGCTGCTTTCGTCTGCTTGCACACCTTTGCCTAGCTTCTTCGGCGAGTCCGAGATCGCCAGCCTGATACCGGCATCTATGAGCTGCAGCGTCTCCTCCATGACATTGGACTGTTTCACCGCTGTCTCGGGCTCGGTGATGCTGGAGGATCGCTTACGTTGTTGCGCGAGTTGACTTGATTCGGAGAATCGCCGGCTGCTTGTCGCTGGGAGCCGGGTGTCTGGTATGAGGTGGGTGTCATTGCAGCCATCAAGGCTATAGCTTTCAAGCAAGATATCATCAAAGTCATCCTCGCCTCCGTGGGCCAGAGCAGCCCCTCCAACGTCGTCGGAGACAAAGAGCTCCTCATCCATCCAGTCGGCCTCAGACTCAGCTCCAACGTCCAAAGCGTAATCGTCATCCACGGTGCCTAGCTTGGCCACATTCTCGAGCCTTCGGCGCTTGCGTGTCTTGGGTTCAGTGATACTCATTGCCAAGTGCACCACTTCCATAGCGAAAGCCGAAATTCCGTCCGGAGGCTTGACGTCGTGGAATAGTACGCCAGCTCCAAGCTTGTGTACTTTTCGTCTTTGCATCGCTGAGCCGAGGTCTTCGTGCTCCAGAGATATTGTAATGGTGTGCAGTCCAGATACGTCCCGGGCTGCTCTCTTGACTGAGCTTGGCGTAAGGTTGAGTTGATGCCATAGCTGTCATTGATGATCAGTAAGTCGCGCACACCATTATTGAAATGACTGCTTGCCTTCGCCTCCCTCAAACTCTTCGTCAGCGTCTCAATGAAGTCGCATCCCACCGCATCTTGCAGACTGTCTGCCAGCCGCAAGCCGAGGACCACCCTGAAGTTGTTCGCTCGGTAAATCCACGGCCGATCCCTGGCCTCCACGTCTAATGCCTGTTTGGTAAGCTTTTGGGGGCTTCCGTTCGCGGCGGAGGGAGGAAATTGCACAAGGCTGGAGAGTTGGAGCTGTAGACCTGAGGTTGTTGAAACCAGATCTAGCCGGCCCAGATCGATGCTCGACATGACTGATCTGCGTCGATGTGTTCGGCTTGCTTTCACCGAAGAGCGCGTGTGTTGCACACGATGTTCGGATGTCGAGGCGAGAAGAAGAGCTCGGAGTCGAAGGAGACTTGACCGCATCTCCTGATAATGCGCTAGCGGCCGCTTCTGGCGCATTGGTGGGGCCATACCAGAGCTCCAAGGTTTCGGTACCAGTACAGCCTCTGAACGCTGTTCATGCGCCATTGCAGCTTAGTATATACGACAATGGCGTCCAAAAGCTCAGCGTTGAGATTGTTTCTTCGAGCGAAACCAGCTCAACGAGCGATATGCCGCCTCCAACAACGTCGCCAGCTCAGCATCACGCTTCGGCGCAACACGGATGGTGTCTTTCGCGAGTTGACAGACCAGAGGGTGCAGGTGCCATGGGTGCAAGCATTCAGGGAGAAGCAGGAGAAAGGTCACGATCCTACGCAGGCATCTGGAAAGCCTGAGACGCCTTCAGACAGGGACCTCTCGCCAAAGAAGATGTCTGATAGCTATCACAGCGTGGTATGGACGATGCATATCAGACGAGACGTACGCCAGCTCACTGACTGATAACCCAGCCATAGATTCTACCCCTCGCGAAAGACCCATGGCTCCTCGACACGTACCTCAACTCTTCTGGACACATACGTCTCGGGACGATCTTCATGGACCTGGATGCGCTGTCTGGAGTCATAGCCTACAAGCACACAGGGGAGAGTGTCACAACAGTCACAGCAGCTTTCGACCGGATCACGATTAACCACCCTCTGCACGAGATATGCGATCTTCAGCTCAGTGGACAAGTTACCTACACCGGCAAGAGCAGCATGGAGATCAGCCTGCAGGTTGCTAGGGCGCCTAAAGAGGGCGAGCAGGTCAGCAAACAAGACATCATGATTACATGCCAGTGTACAATGGTCTCGTTAGACCCGGGTGCCAAGAAGTCGGTACAGATTTCGCCTGTGCGGACAGACACCGAAGAGGAGAAGCGGCTGTTTGAACAGGGCGAGAAGAACAGCAAGCACCGCAAAGAGCTGGCTCAGCGGTCGTTGCTGAAGACTGCGCCGAACGATGAGGAGTCTGATCTCATCCATGCTATGTGGCAGCAGCAACTGCGGTTCCATGACCCCAATGATGCGCTTAGACAGCCGGACAATGTGCACTTCATGGAGAGTACGCGTGTGAGCACCGCGAATATCATGCAGCCGCAGTACCGGAACAGGTATATCTCCCAACAATGATAGCCGTGTGCACTCCACAGCTGACTCCTCGTAGACATCACTTCATGATCTTCGGCGGCTTCCTGCTCAAGCAGACCTTCGAGCTCGCCTTCTGCTGCGCAGCCAGCTTCGCCCACTCCCGACCAACCTTCGTCTCCCTCGATCCATCCACCTTCCAGAACCCAGTACCCGTCGGCTCCGTACTCTACCTCACAGCGACCATCGTCTACACCGACCCACCGCTTGTTGGCGGCGACACCGACGGCCAGGCGCCTGAGAAGGGACAGAACGAGAACGAGCTTACCCGGGTGCAAGTAAGGGTAGACAGTAAGGTCCGGAACGTGGAACATGGCGAGACCAAGCCAACTGGGCAGTTCAACTACACGTTTACTGTGGAGAAGAATGTCAAGGTGCTTCCGAGGACATATACAGAGTTCATGATGTATGTCGACGCCAGGCGGAGAGCGAGAAGGGTGATTGAGAGCGTCAGTAAGGGCGAAGCGGATAGCGGGAGGGTGGAGCGAATCACTGAGTAGAGCGTGTTATGTCACTGGTACGTACGAGCTATTTCATATGCGCGCGAGGGCCCATGATAGGAGACTTTGCCGCCTCCCGCACGTCATTCTTGACCCACGAGCTGCCCATACCGCGGTTTCACTGTGCAGGATTCGTTCGGAGAACTTATTGAAGTCTTTCGAGGATCTCCTGCCACTCTTGTGCCTGTCGGATATCCGCCGGCCGATACAAGCACTCGAGCGCGGTTTGGGATTCAGGAGAAGGGCGGCAAGCTCTGTTGTCACCAAACCTTGGTGTGCTACTTTACACACGTCTACAGCTTGTCCGATTCCATAAACCGGCGGCTTGAACCCCGAGCGGATTGCTGGAAAGCAGGCATCTCCGAGAGAGTATGCAGCAAAGTTCGGCGATGCATCGACTTCGAGTGTCCTATAGCGCAGGTGGCTGCTGCCGTGTCTATAACGAACATTGGGTGTTGACATTGTATTGTATCTTGGCCATAGGATAAAGGGTCGGATCACGCTAACCGCTTTGAGCTACAAGGCTGTAGTACTTTCCCGAAGCAGGAGCCTGCTGTGAGGTCTGGGCCGTGTTGTGGTAGTGGGAGCGGCCAAAAATGAAAGACACAGGGTATTGTGAAGCTGCGCTTGGCGTGAGTAGCAATATGATTGCGTAGTGGTGGTGTGATCTCGAAGCATGTCGGTTCACTGTGCCTCGGGGCTAGTCCATCGGTCACTATACCATGAAGCAATACCTAGCATCGAGATGAAGGCCGGGGCTCAGGACGAGTGAATCCCAGTAACATTAAGTGATCATGAGTAGGCTCTAGCACCTTCCGGCTGCTGAGACGGCCAATGACGCCGACCCCACACTTTCCTCCGTGCCTTCCCTCTTTCCATCCCAGCCGCGCTAGGCCCGCTTTCTTGGCTGGCACCCGTACAGCCAGCGCTGCTGCCTTCGCCGCGGCTCTCCCTCGGGCGACGAAAGTTCACAGTATATATTGGTGAAAGCTCACCAACCCCACATCAGCTGATCCAGAGACCGCGACTGAGACTCCCATAAAGTTCGCTTAACCAGTTTACTGATTACGTTCTTTAGAGGATGTATTCCAGTCCTAAAAGACTAGGTTTGGCCTTTGGCCCCGACGCAATCGGGGCAACCCGTCTCCGGACCATGTGGCCCCGGCCTCTACGTCCCGCCAGAGCTGATTCCGTTGTTTTTCAACGTCAATGGACTCGTACGCCAACCACCGCAGGCAACCTCACCTGGACCAGTTGACAACAGAGCACCGATTGGGCTCGCCGGCACGCCGGTCCCCGTGATATCATAAATATTCTTGTAAGTCTTCCTCCCCAAACCCCCTATGACTGTCGCGGTCTCTGGTACCAGGTGAGATCAGCTTTGAAATCATCTTTTTTGCTGTTTTTGTTCCTGTCAGGTAGTGGCCGCTTGTGTTTTTTTACCCGAACTCCACCTACCTTGCAGTCGATACGTTATTCCAACTAACGCTGACATTCAATGAGTTCGAGTTCGAGTTCGAACTTCGAAGATAGATGCGAAGGGCATCTACTCATCCAGTCTGTTTGTAACATGACAATGATGACATGTCGTTATAACGTTATCCCACCGCTACTTGATCTACTTACCACCTAGGCCAAGCGCAGCTTCACAGTATCCTTTGTCTTTCACCAATGGCCGCCACCGCCACCGCCACCACCAGACGATCCAAACCTCACAGCAGGTTCCCGCTTCGGGAGAGTACTACAGCCTTATAGCCGAAAGCGGGTAGCGTAATTTGAGGAAGTACATATGTTCGCTTCTACTCTTCTTCCTTCTACTGCTTCTTCTCCTAAGGAGGGCTCCTTTAGACGCTTTACAGGACACGAAGAAAAGGTGTGCATTCGCCATAAAGGTGTCGACCTCAAACCGGACCAGACCTTACAACAGCCATGTTCCCAGACTTCGGCATTCCCTCCTCCCGCTCCCCTGCCTCCGCTCCCCGCTCCCTTACCCGCGGCTCTTCCGCTCGCCATTCAGCTAGGACGATGCCGGCGGTGCTGCAGTGGACGGAGAATCAGAACATGCCGGCGCCTGGCAACATCGTCGCTGTGAGATTTTGTCGGCTGTGAAGTTGGTGGTGGTGGTGGTGGTGTGCGTTGGAAAATCACAAGATGTTGCGTTAGTGATGTTGGGAGGAAGAAGATGAAGAGAGAGTAGAAACAAATAATTATACCCCTTCAAAACGACGCTAACCGCTTTCGGCAAGCACGAAAATATCCCAGCCTAAGGCTCCACTTGCTCTACCACTACCTCCTTTCTCACAGGCTGTATAGATGTCTGTGCACGAGCGGAGTAGAAGCAGTGGCTGATAGGTCAGACCCATCACATCCATACGATAGGATATCTCGGTGGGGTGACTGCGAGCTTTGCTCTACCGTCTCAGGGTTGAAAGTAGTGCAGCCGGCGCTCTGTCATCGATGATCTCTTAGACAGCGCACTTGGACAGTACGTGTTCTCATGCGATAGAAATGCCAAGGTACGCAATCACATGCTTCTACCGGGTCATTGTCGGGGTAATGCCGCGAAGAGTGTATAGATACCAAAACTTTTCAGTCCTAGCAGACAACCGACAACTGCACCCGTCCGACCGGCGTCAGCTTCAGGAGAAGCGTCTCATCCTCCTGCCCCTCCTCCTTATTCTCCGGCTTGGCGGCGGTCTCCTTCTCCTTCTCCTTCTCTGGCTCCGCAGCCAGCGGTCCGGACCCCTGGAATAGCGAATCCTCATGCTGCTACTACAGCATCGTAGAAGGACCGGTAGCGATGTGTTCACAAGTGGTGGAGCCGGCGCTCACGCTCCGTCCGCCGTTGGCGTGCCGGCCCCGCCGGGACCGCACAACCTTATGGAGATCAGAACACTGCTCAGTGTAGTCAGTTTTCACCATGTAGATATCGCAGTATGCGTTGGGAATTGTTCCTTCGCTCGCGGGTACTGTGTTTGTCGCGGTTGGTAGCGGCCATGTGGCCCAAAACACCCCCTGCTTCAAAACGGGCATCCTACGATCCTCCAGCGGCTCAATGGCATGGTCTTAGTGGTTTGGTCCAGTCACCGGTCGGTCTTTGAATCCGGGCTGAGAAGTGGTCGCAGTCGCTGTGTTTTCTTCATCCGATCTGCCGCCGGCGGCGCCAGCAATTACTGCCATAGTGTGAGGAGAAGAGGAGGAGGAAACGTAACAAGCAGAAAGTAAACATTCATACGTCCTCAATACCGGCGTTAACCGCTTTGGGCTAGCCAGGTCTCGTGGCCGAAGGCATTACTCGCTCGCGGAGCGCTGATGAGGCAACCTACGCCTGGACGAGATATTTGCTTCACTTCTCTTCCTTCCTCTTGTCCTCCGACACCGAACAAAAAGCCCGCATCGCATAGCGGTACTTCACCGCATCTAAGTCTTCTAAGCCTGGGTTGACCGCGCCACCGCATTTGCGAGCACGAAAGCCTTTGTATGCTCACGCAGGCTAAGAAACCAGCAAATCCTTGAGCGATTTCATCCTCCCGAAGTTGTAGTCCTCCCGAAGTTATAGTGTTCGATGGAGCTACCGAGTCGGCCTCCAGCACGCACTCGCATCCCCAGGCAAGCCGAGAAGGCAGGACACCATTGAGCGATGTCATTTCCCTGAAGTTGTACCATCCTATGAATCTACCCAACGGTCTACCCAAGCCTTCTCTTTGACAGAGGCAACACGAGAACTCGGTATCCCCTCCAGAATCAATCACTCCACTCCCTCCTCACCCTCATCCTCAATGGTCGCGCACAAGGTCCGATGGGTGTGCGGATTGGGTACTTGATATCCAACCACCGGTTCTGGATATATCCCACAGCCAAACTAGGGATGAAGTACAGCAGGATAGCGGCAGGCATTTTGAGAGCGGCGAAACCGAAAGCCATGGCGAAGACCAAGCCGATGCGCTGGAGGTTCGTGATGGGAGGAAGAAACCCGAGGAATTGCTTGGGCTCGTATTGGGGTGCTGCGAGGGTAGCCTGGGCATTTGCGTTCGCATCTTTGAGGTCGAGGGAGGGCTTGGGGGGTATGAGAGGTTCTTGCTGTGAGGGAGATGCTGGGTTGTCGGTAGGTGAGCGGGATGAGGCGGTAGGGCGGAAGATGATGTTGGATGCGATGCCTAGACTGAGCATGATTGGTAGCATCAATGTTGGGTCCGGTACTGTGAGATCCGCACACCAGCGCGATATGCCTTCGTTCTGGAGTGATGGGTCGAAGTAAGCGGAGTATTCTCTCTCCAGCCCCTCTTTCGGCACTTTGGAGAAATCGTATACCACATTGCCACTCTCGTCTACAGTTTGAGCCTGCTCCATAACGACCCTCAACTTCTCATCCTTCTGCTCCTCCGTTAGAGGCGCTGGTGGAGGCGGATACAAATCCGGCCAGATGGTCCTTCCAATGCGTTGAAAAGGACTGATAACCAACGGCAACAACCCCTCCCGTGCACCACATTTCATCCGTATAGCCTCCGTCATAGCAATCAACACCCCGAAATTTAACAAACCCCTACTATTCCACCGGGGCGCATTAAACACTTTCCCCAATCTATGAAGTTCGCTCTGCTGCGCTATGAGTTTCCCAGTGAAATCGCTTAGCCTCCGTACCGGCGGACTCAATTGCTTCCTCGCGCGTATTTGGTCAGGGGCGTTGTGGCGTTGGAGGGCGCTGACGGCGGCGAGGGGCATGAGGTGGGATTGGATCTGGGCGGCTTTGCGAGAGGGGAGGACGGAGAAGTAGTAGACGAATGCTCCACGGACGAGGACTGCGGCGACCGGGAGAGCAGTTTGCCATGGGAGGCCCGAGGCGTGGAGGGTGTCTAATAGATATGTTGGAGGTGCGACGGCGATGTCGATCAATGACAGTTTCGTAGGTACAGAGGCGGAGAAGGAGCGGGGGAAGGAGCGTTGGTAGGCTGTAGCTCGCAGATGAGGTGGCAGACGGAGGAACGCGGATCGCGAGGAGGGAAGAGAAGCCATTGCGACGACACCTGATGATGGATTGGAGCTTTCACGTGCAGATGCAAGTGAAGTTCGGATTCAAGCTCCGGACCCTTGAACTCTGCAGCACACGGGAGCGGTTCATAGCGCCCGCCGCACGAGGCCATCAGCGCATGATGCCATCTCGCGATCAGTCAGGCACGAACAGACGAACAGTTGTGCTTGCAAGCCAACCGAAACAACTCAGCTTGCTTTCCCGCAATTGCTGCAACAACAACGACATCTGCAGTCATGAAATAATCACATTCTCGACCACAACACACCATCGCGACCAACAATGGCGCTGCTATTCAACACCCTAGCCATACTGCTAGGCACAGCAGTGACCTTCGCGCTGGTCCCCTACCTCTTCCGGCTCGTGGGACGGCTCATTGGCGATCAGATACGGAGTAAGACCCAGCAGCGACGGGAGCTCTTATTGAACAGAGCGAACTCGGAGGATGATGAGCGGAAAAAGACAGAAGCTGGAGAAAACGATGCAGCAAAGAAACCCTCCTCGAGTACATCCTCAGACGAAGAATGGGAGAAAGTCAACTCGACCGGACAGAAGACACCAGATACCAGGCAAGACCATGGAGATGAAGACTTCGACGGAGTAATAGCTTTCTTCCACCCCTTCTGCAACGCCGGAGGCGGCGGCGAGCGTGTCCTCTTCGCCGCTATCCTCGCGACCCAGTCCCGCTATCCCAAGGCATTATGTGTAGTCTACACCGGCGACCACGACGCCAGCAAAGACCAGATCCTCTCCAACGTCCGGAATCGCTTCAATATCCATCTCAATGCCTCTCGGGTCTGCTTCCTCTACCTCAGCACACGGGAGTACGTTTTGGCGACCAAATGGCCGCACTTCACTCTCCTCGGCCAGTCAGTCGGCTCCCTCTACCTGGGCCTTGATGCGTTCACGTTACTGGCACCGGATATTTTCATCGACACGATGGGTTATGCGTTTACGCTTGCGTTGGCGAAATGGCTTTGGCCTTCCATGCCGACAGGAGCTTATGTGCATTACCCGACTATCTCCACCGATATGCTCTCCAGCCTGCACACCGACGTCGCTCAAAACCAGGGCCTCAACGCCGGGCTCGGCAAAGGTCTGAAGGGCAAAGCGAAGCAATTCTACTGGGAGCTCTTCGCCAAACTCTACTCCTGGGTCGGAGGCTCCGTCGACGTAGTCATGACGAATAGCTCTTGGACGCAAAACCATATCTCTCAGCTCTGGACTCCTGCAAGAACGAAGAGGCGGAAAGAGCATAAGATCGAGGTCGTATACCCTCCCTGCGCTGTTGAGGAGCTGCAGGAAAAGATCCCGGTTGATAAGGAAAGCGAGAAACAACGCACGAGCAATATCCTCTATATCGCACAATTCCGACCAGAAAAGATGCACGGCGTCATCATCGACGCTTTCTCCACCTTTCTCAAGTCCCTTCCATCCACTTCAGACAGGCCGACTCCGAAGCTCATCCTAGTCGGCAGCGTACGAGACGACCACGACGAGAAGCGGGTATACAAGTTGAGATTGCAAGCTCAGGCCATCAAAGATAACGTGGAGTTTGTGGTCAACGCCAAATGGCCGCAGATACTTGAGTACTTGAAGAGTAGCAGTGTGGGCGTGAATGGCATGTGGAACGAGCACTTCGGCATCGGCGTCGTCGAGTACCAGGCCGCTGGTCTCGTCTCCGTCGTCAATGACTCGGGAGGGCCGAAAGCAGACATCGTGATCCCGATTGACGGGAAGCCGACGGGTAAGCACTTATTTCCCTTACCTTTCCCTTCTCTACCTTGCCTTTCCTTCTCCTTTCACCTCCTCGCTTGAAAGCTGCTAATTGCGTTTACCAGGTTTCCATGCGACCGCACCCGACGACTTCGCCGACGGTTTCGCTAAAGCTCTTTCGCTCTCCGAGGACGAGGCGTTTGCTATGCGGTTGCGAGCGAGAAAGAGCAGTCTGCGATTCTCGGAGGAAGTGTTTAGTGAGGCGTGGACAAGGCAGTTGGAGGGACTTGTGCGGCTTGCTTTGCCGTCGCCGTCGCCGTCGCCGTCGCCGGAGTCGAACTCGAAATGAAGACCTCAATTCACTCGCACCGTCGGTTTCATGAGTTTCATGGCTTTCTTCTCCGTTTGTGATGGTGATGTATGTGTGGTAGAGTGGAGCGCAGAGGTGAGAGGATGTATGCTTCGATTGCTAGCTGATGGTACAGACAAAACAAAGCCGGCGAAGTCACTGGATGTTACTGGCTTGCCGACTCGCCGACTCGTCGACTCGTCGACTCGTCGACTCGTCGCCCGGGATCCACAATCTCACGCAGACATCTTCACGGCAGAAGCCAAGACGCTATGCACCTATCCAAGGTTCCACCTACTTGTCAGTTGTCATCTATTGGATCTTAGCTTACCGGGTAACCGCCCACCCACCTCGTACATCTACCGACCTCGGGACCCTCCGCCATTGAGGAACAAAAAAAAGCAAACTCAAAAAATATAATTTGAAGCTGATTGCTGATGATCTTACCAGACACCGCGACATTTACTGGGGAGGAGGAGGAAGAAGAAGATCTTACGATGTTGTTTGTTGTATCACGACGACGTCGATGAGTCGGGGACCGACGGTTTGAATATTCGTCGACTTCGTCGGCGAGCCCAATCGGTACTCTGAAGGCCATTGAGCGACGGCCCGCCGGGTGACCAGCGGTAGAGGACCGCGTGGTCTGGACGAGAGCTGACGTTCGATGGCGTCCTGGTTCCCCGTCAAAGGGGTTGAGCGTCAGCGGCCCGATTGGTCTGGGACGATTGCCTGTAAAAGTCGGCATATTGTAGCAGGGAGTTGGGAAGACGGCAATACTTAGAGTCCCAGCAGTTCCACCGGTCGAATCTTCCACTGGAGAACGAGATTAGTAGACTGTCTTCGCTGTCTGTGAGGATTAGCCGCGCTGCCGCGGTCTCTGGCACTATCAGCTGATGTGGGGTTGGTGGGCTTTCAGGAATGTATACCGTAAGCCTGCGGTGCGGCCGCGCCCGAATGAGAGCCGTGGCAAAGGCAGCAGCGCTGGTTGGGAGTACCAGCCGTCTGGAGAGGGAGCCGAAGTGAGGGCCGAAGCCGGCAAGGAAGAAAGGCACGGAGGAGAGTGTGAGGTCCGTCGTCGCCGATCATGAGAGCACTGGCTGATTGCCCGGCCATAACATTGGGGAATCCGCCATGTGAATCGGATCTTTCTGGATTCATGGCAGAGAGGCCTACTGGCAAGCGAGACGAATAGCCAAGTGGACTTATGACAGCCGGACGGGAGTCTCCACCTGATTCAACGAGTTTTACAAGCCAACCCCGTGGGCAGTCAGGTTCGTCTTACCAGCCGCTGCTCCTACTCAGTTGCTCACTTGTTCCTGCTCTGCATCCACTACGCATCCAATTCGAACCTTCCATTCACCAGCCACTGCTCCTTCTCCCACGAGACTGTACATCAATTCAATATGAGCATAGCTCCTGGCGCTTGGAGCATGTTGGGCACGAACGTGAGTAGCGACGAACCACAACGAGCAGGCCACATCGACGGTGTCCATATGGGCTCGGCTCATGTTGGGCTAAGTGTCGCACGAGTCTCGAGCGTGACTGCATGCCTGGGATCACCAGAGCCAATAGGTAATGCAGTTTCCTCTCTCGACCCACCAGCCACTGCTCTTGCTTGACTGCTCCTAATCTCCATCTACTGCGCATCTACCCCCAACCGTCCACAAACACGAAGGTCATGACAATCCGCACAATCTCCCTGACCAAACAACAAACGACCGGTCCAACAAGCTGACTGCTCGTGGCTGGCGGTAGTGGCAGGAACCTCTCGTCGCTGTATGACCCTGAGAACTTCGGCATCAACAGCACTGTTAATGAGATATGTGAAGCGGCTGGAAAGTTCTGCACCATCGTGGTTATATGGCCATACATGAAGTACCCTGGCCGCAGCTTCTACGACTTTGCAACGCTGGATCCAGATCCGTTCACGCTACGATTCTTCGAAGGCTACCTGAACCAGCCGCACGCCCAGCGTGCGCTAGGCGTCCCGCTGAACTCGACCTCATTGTCATGGCCAGTAATGACGGCTTTCCGCAGCATAGAAGATTGCCCCAGACCGGGCTGGCTTGAAGATCTTACATATCTACCGCCAACCTCATCGCTGGTGGGCAGCCAGGTTCGTGCGACGGTTTCAACAGGTGCCGTCCGTCCTGCAGCCAGATCAAGTCTCACACTTTGCAACAGTACGCTACCAAGCCTATCCCGCCTTATCGACCTCCTTCAGCAGGTTTCGTACCCTCGACACCCCAGCGTGGTGCTCCTACTCAACGGATAAGCGCACCAAAGCTGAGAGCAATTCCGGTGGATGGAAGTGGGACTGAGGGGGCGTGGAAGCACATCGGTGGTGGCGAGCGCGTGCAGTGCGCTAGCCAGTAGAATCGGCTCGAAGTACCCGAGGAGGCGGTCGTGGGTGAGGAGGCGGTTGTGGATGAAGAGGCGGTTGCGGACAAGGAGACGGTCGTGGATGAGGAGGTTGTGAGTGATGGTGGGCTGTAGTGACGTGACAGTTTGTGGGACTAAGCTTGACATCGCCCTCCAAGACTCTCCGACAGAGGATGCCGGTGAAGTTTACTTCCTCCGAGCTGGGTGTGGAAAGAAGGGAGGCACGGAGGAGAGTGTGCGGTCCGGCGTCACCGAGAATGAGAGCACACACATAACGTACACATGAAACCCCCCAACATATCCCAACGGCCGGTCTCGCTCACGTCCCACCGTCCATAGAGATCTTCATCCGCCTGCTTACGAATCTCATGGCTGTCATGCAAAGCACTAAGCTCAGCCCGAGCGTCTTGCGTCTCGGCGGGACTCCGCGTCAGGTAGAACGGAGTGTAGATTGGTGGCGACCTGTCCTTGATATCGTGGTTACAACATGCCTGCGAGCAGCACAAGCCATTAAGATTTGCGCCCTCAAATTGGTGGGAAGGATCTGCAAGCCTGTCTCAGGCGCCCCCGTAAGGTTGTGGAGGCGCTTTCGCAGAAGCCTCCGAAGTAATCGCAGGACATCCCTCTGTTGAGATAGCGAGCGAGGCCTGGACTTGAGCCTCGCAGGAGTACAAACATGATGGAGTCCTACAACTAACTACATAGCCTACACCAATCATAAGCGGGGTTCATCGCCACCGATAACGCCACCGTAACACCTTCGCTCGCCACCACAAAGGCCTATCCCACACATCATATCCCTCAATTACTCCCGAAAGGAGCTCATAGTCACATATCTGACCTCAACGGCCATAAAGATCCTGATCAGCCTCCCTACAAGCCCGATGCCTTTCATCCAACCTCTGGAGCTCTTCCCGGCAGTGAGCCAACATACCAGAGTCCTGCGTACGTCTCATATCATCATAGATCTCTACCGCCTCGATGTTGTAGGCTCGTTGGCAACACTCCTGGGAGCAGCGTACGTCGTGAACATTCGCAGTCCGCACACATTCCCGTCGGAATGCGTAGTAGGCTGGTTGTCTTGCGATAACGGCGAAATCGAACATGTCGTAGAGCCACGTTCCAGTAGTTCGGACTCGAGCGCTCGGGGTAGCACTGCACGGTAAGGCGATTGCGGCATGCTGTGGTCTGACTGCGCCAGTGCCGTGTTGATGGAGGGGCTGCAGTCCAGTAATGTCGAGTAACGTTGCATTGGGTGGTGACATGCGGCGAGCTCGGAGACATCTTAGATGTTGATGCATGTGTGAACGTGTACCTGAAGGTCGAACAGAGCGAAAGGAAACAGGTGCCACCGCCTCCAGTGGCAATTTCCTGGCATATCCAGGAACCGTCCCTGACAACAACTTGGGCGAAGGGCCCCCTCTAAAGCGGGTGGTCCGGAGACGAGAGTGTTTTGGTCCAGGGGGCTGGGCGGTCCCGACTGCGTGGGGCTGAGTCGCAGCCGCCCCAAAGTGGAAGGGTCGTCCGGTCCAGATGAGGTTGATGCCGCTGGGAGCCGGACGAGGCCACTGAAAACCAGAGGAACAAGCTCGGGCAGGAGCTGGATGTTACTCCCGAGACGGGCTGATAGGATGCCTGAGCAACTAGCTGTGGGGTTTGCTGACACCTTCCGGCGGGTGTACACCTTTTTCTCCCGTCCGGTAAAACGAAGAGAGCGGTCACGCCAGTGGCCAGGCTCGGTCGGGCGGGTGCCTGTGAAGTTGGTTAGTAGGTTGTAGCAAGATAGGAGCGGTAGCAGTAGTAAGCTCACAGTCTTCGCTGTTGGTACTACCGGTCGATTCTCCCAGCTAGGAGGATGCTACCGATACTGCAGGGGACGGAGAGGATGCCGGCGTCTGGAAACATCGTCGCTATAAGGTCTTTCCGTCTGTGAAGTTGGTGGAGGTGCGGCGGTGAGGATTTAGCTGAGTGTGAGGCGGTAGTGGTGATGGTAGAAAGGTTACAAAAAGGCGGTGCTGTAACGTTGGGGGACGGAAGATGGAGGAGTTCACAAGAACTGGAAGAAGAAGGTCACGGGACTAGCGCGCCAAGCTCCAGAATTGCCGATGTTTGGCAGGCACGACCGTCGGCCAATGGCCGCAACATTCAACCAACCCAATGGTCGATGGTTTTGGTAGTTGTTTGCCGGTCACTAGAGGCGAGGGTTGACTGCCTAGTTGATAAAATGGCTCGATTTATCAGTTCGGTTGGTTGACTGGCTGATTTGGCCCCGAAAATGGCGCCGACGGCGATGACGACGGCGCATCGTCTACCAAGTACGCTGCGCGTATCTCTACTATATCTACGAGCAATATGCACGCGTACACCGCTCTCGGTAGCGAAGATAAGGTCGTCGCCGTCGAGAAGGAGCCCGGGGAGGGTCTGCCGTCAAGAAGAGAGCACCGCAGAAGATGTCGAGACACTCTCTCGCAGATGAATGGCCTCAAGACAGCAGTGACAGGCTCTCGAACGCCTTCAGTACCGGCGCTTCCTGCGTCTGCCCATTCATGGCTTCCCATAGCACACCCTGTCCACCCCATGGTCTGTCCTGCGGTGCGCCATCCGTCTGTTGC
>JAKLLW010001203.1:0-17499 GCA_022814695.1 Neocatenulostroma microsporum
ATATTATCGAACGTACCTAATATATTAAGAAAAAGTATACTAGTAACCTCGTTCTATCGCTACGCCTTATATATCTTCTCGACTAGTAGGTAGAGAGCCGATTCTATAGAAAGAGCCTTCCGCTTACTATAGTATATTTATAGGAGTAGAGAGTACTTCTCTATAATATAGAATAACCTTTTAGCGATAGTTATATCTATTATCTTACTAAGAGTATTAAGTAGTACTATAGGGCGATATAACTTCGGCTCTATATACGTCGCTTTACTAGGCTTCTATAATACGACCGTAATCGTATTCTTAAAAGAGGTAGGATAGTACCGGAGATCGAGGTACTTATTAAATAGTATAGTAAGCGCCGGCGCTAGAACGTCGGCGGCTACTTTAATAACTCTATTTAGGAGGTTGTCTAGCTCTAGGGCCTTATCGGCCTTCGAACTATATATTACCTCCCTAACTTTATACTCGTTAATAGCTAGTATTATAATAGGCTATAGGTATTCGCTATAGTTCTCGATATCGAGTACTTCGGCCTCCTTCGGCTATAGGAAGAATACTCCCCTAAGGAGGTCTACCTTCGCCTTAAATATAGTTGCCTTCTCTCCCTCCGGCGTAAGAAGCGTCGGGGTATATATTACTATAGGTTTATCCTTATTTACCGTCTATTGCCTAAGTACCTAAAGGCCTCGCTTATCTTCTACTTACGAGACCTTCTCTCTATACTCTATCCGGTTCGAGGTCTAGACTAGCTTCGTCCTTCTCCTCTTCGCTAGCTAGTAGTCGATTAGGTCCTCTACTAGGCCTATACTCTTCTACCGTAGCTTTACTCTCTTAGTATCCTTTACCGCTTCCTTATACTCCTCTATAAAGCCTAGTCTTAACTTAGGGTATAGCCTTATAACTAGTATTAATACTTCGGTTACTATCTATAGCGCTTTCGTTATCTACTCTATTACTACGTCGAGATCCTCCTAATGCCTTAAGCTATCTAGCTTAGATATCCCCTTATAGAGGGTCTCTTTAAACTTCTCTATATCTATCTTCCGAAAGAGCTACCGTAGCGGTACTTTAGCCTCTAGCGTCTTTAGTTCGATATAAATCGCTATTAGTAGATAGTTAGAGTCTTTATCTAGTACCTTATAGATATTATATAAAGTAAGTCTATTCTATATCTCTCTACTAGCCTAAGCTAGGTTAATTATACTCTCTCTACTTCCTACTATTAAGGCTAGCCTAGTAATTATACTAGCCTCTAGAATAAGGTCTAAGCTATTTCTCTTAATAATATCGAGTAGTAACTACGTCGACTACTCCTATATCTACCTTAGGTCCTCTAGGTCGGACTACTATAGGTATATTATATTAAAGTCGCCTACTATAATATTATAGTAGTTCTACGTACGACTTAGTATAGAGTTAAGTCTCGGAAGAGTACTCCTTACTAGGATATTGTCTATATACGGGTTATATAGCCCTCCGATAGGCGGATTGTATACGTTATAGATAGCTATCTTATCGAGATCGCTATCCTTATAGAGTATTAGTATAAGGGTACTAATAAGGGACTCTAACTAGGTTACCTTCGCCGCCGCTACTAGTATTCGCTTATTAATATACTAGTATACCCTCGCTATTACCTTCTTAGGTATAATAGCGTAAAACCGGTCCTTAACCGGATTATAAGGCTTATTATTAAACGGGTTAACGTACGGCTCCTATATTATAAGTATATCGTATTTCTAAGTCTCTTTATCTCTTAATAGAAAGGAAAGGATAGCTATACTACGTTATATATTATACTATATAATTAATAGTATAGAGCCGTCCTATATTATAGATAGTCGCTTAAGTTACGTCTATATTACCTCTAAGGGCGTTAGACTTTAGTATATTCCTTATCGTTATTCTAGGCTTCTATTAGGTTGTTCTCTTTTACGAAGTCTTATAGAGTCTAGCTTACGATCTATATAGACTCTCGGCTCCTATTAGATCTATTAGACTATACTTTCTTATTAACTCTAAATTAGGGACTCTTATTACCGTTCTCGATATCTACTATATTAAAGTCGTTATAGCTACTACTATTACTACTTAAGGTAGTAAAATTAATTACTTCTAGTATATTCTCTTTTTCTATTACCTAAAGAGCGACATATAAGGCTTTACGCCTAATTACTAGCTAGGCTATATTAGTAACGTCCTTAAGGACTTCGAAATCGGCTTAGTCGGTCCTACTCTTATTCTTTCTTAGTAAGCCGCGATTACCTACTAGTACTAGGGCGTCCTTATACTTACGGGCTACTATAGTCTTCGCTATTATTAGTTTCTTTATCGGCCTTACCGAAGGCTAGACTCCTCTAGTAGGGAGCTTCGGGAGGTTTAGGAACAAGCCTTAGTCTAGCGTAAACTAGCCTTATATCCCGTTAGGTATTTTAGGGATAGCGAGGTTAAATAAGTATATAGAGTTCCCTACTAAGATAGCGGCCGCCTCTTTAAAGTAGGGGTTCTAGCGTACCTTGTCCTTAGACGCCTAGACGCGTTTTATCTCCTTACGCCTCTTACTATAGTCGGAATTAAAGGCTATATAATCCTTAGCGTAGTTTACGTACTTATACTTACTTCCGACGCCCTTATATAGGTAGTTATTCGGTCCTCTATAGAGAGAGCCGTCTTCCTTCTTTCCTTTCTCGCTATAGTAGCTACAAATATTGTATTCGCTTAGGTAATAGCGCGCGATATAGCTATATCCTTTATATACCTAGTATTATCGTACGCGGTATTCTATATCGTACCGAATAACTCGGTAGGACTTACTATACTATATAAGGCGTTATACTATAAGTACTCTATTTACGTACTCTAGCTTCGTAAACTTAACTACAAGTAATCCGCTAACTTACTTCTCTCCCGGTATAGAGAGCTATCCTATATACTTAATCTCCTAGTCTAGCTTAATAGTCTAGTAATTCTCTATCTTTAAGCGGCTATACTCTACCGGGTCTTCTAGGCTCTTAGGTCCTCCGACCTTCTACTTATCCTTTATTACTCTCTATAGTATTACCTTATAGGTATACTACTAGACCTCTACCGACTATTCTAGGCCCTTTTCCTACTCTATAGTATAGACTATTAGTCTCTCTACCGTTACGCTATTAATAGCCTCTAATAAGATATTACCGCTCTTTAGTATACGGGCGCCGGTAACCTAGCGGTACTAGTTTACGCTATCCTTTACTTCGAACGCGGTAGTCTATACTTTATTTATATTACTACTTTTAGCGATAGTAGTATTTACGACGCGTAGGATATAGTTATAGGTATCGTCGGTAAGGTATAAGGCCTTCTTATCCTCCTCTACGTTTATCTTAATAGTTATCTTACGTACTTCGAGTCTATCGATACGTACTATAGTAGAGCTATTATATATCTAGATAGAGAGGGGTAGTAAGGCCGGTAGTAGTAGGAATATAGCGGTAGCGCTTATATAGTTCGCGACGCGGTTTCTAGATAATATAGTAGTATATTAGAGATAGAAGTCTCCTATAATAGTATATATCTGTTTTATTATCTTCTCGATAAGATTAAGCTTTCCTATTATATCCTTAATATAGACAACTCTACTATTATAGTTATAAAAGTAGTCTACTATAGACTATAGGAAGAGGTATATAGTATTGTATAGGATAGGACGTGTCCTCGTCTTTTTGCCTATATTTATAGTCGCTGCGTGAAGTAGAGCTTTGGCTTCTCCTTTTATAAGGTTAGCGTACGCTTTAGCGTTTTCGGACTTTCTGCCTATCGGCGGCTATACCAAACCGTTCGACCCTATCGCGTCCTACTGTACGGTAGAAGACGACGAGACGGTTCGAATGAGCCTACGTACGAGGCGGTAGAGCGTGTGGTTAAAAAGATATTTCAAAAATTGGGTTTGCGCGAATCGCAGCAAGGCAGGCAGGCCAGACGGAAACCTCACCTTGGCCTTGGCGTTGAGGCCCGAGCGCTCATTGCTGAGCTTTCCAAATGGAACCCTTCACTTACTTCCTCTGTGTGAGGGCCATGATCCTTTTGCAAAGACCTGACTGTAATGAAACTGCGTGATCAAGTTTTATCGCCAACGCGTCCAAGTCTAACACGGCTTGCAGCGGTGTGGGCGCCAGGCAGAACATGTGAGGCCGCCTGCCCACGCTGCTCGTTCAGCCTCACATCTCTACGATATAACACTAAAGTTGGGCCCATGACATCTGATCTAGCGCTCAGAATCCCACCTGACTCCGAGTACTTCTGTACACCGAACCCGAATGGCCCAGTATCCCGCGCTTGATCACGGCTCTCGGGTATGGCAAGATGGCATGTATTGGTACTGGGTGGTCAGCGACGACGTCCATGACTGCTGGCAACGACTAGAACATGCACTCCAGTATATTAAGCTGGACGAGTAGTCGCGCTCCGACGAATGGACCCGTGGACCCGTATACAGCTGCCGAATCTCTGAGTCAACTCCCCGAAGAGTGCTCCATACAGGCCTCTCCAGTGAACGATCGTCGCTCCATACGCTTGACATCGGCAATGCCGCCACTGGACCTAAGCTATCAGATGTCATCCTATGTTCTGAACCATGCCTCATCACCCAGAACCTGTTGCTACATCCCGAGCGGCACGTACGATACAGCCCGCTTCCCGGCGCCAGCCGTCAAATACGGCTCTTCGCCTTCTCATCCATTGCGCCTGGAGACAGAATATCCATCTGTCTATCGACATACGACGTCGGTAATACGCCACCGTACGTTGCGATATCCTATGAGTGGGGCTCACCAAGGCCGGTGCAGTCGATAGATGTTGATGGCAAGGCTATGCTAGTGGGCAGGTCCTGCACGTATGCTCTCCGGCTAGTCCGGACCTTCAAGCCTGGAGGTATTCTTCTGGATGGACGCCATATGTATAGACCAGTATAACACGATAGAGAAGTCGGCGCAAGTACAGAAGATGGGGGCTATCTACGAGAATGCATCGATGACCGCTGTATGTGTCGGAGACCACGACGTCCCAAGTAGAGCGCTTTTCGAGTACTTTCGTTGTTCAAACACGAGAGCTCACACGCGGGGTTGGTCTTGTGGGATTGACGAGAAAATGAAGTGTTTTGGTAAACGGAGATACTTCACTCGGCTGTGGATTGTCCAGGAACTCCTTCTCTCGCAAGACATCCAGGTGTTGTGCGGCTTCGGTGTCTGTCCCTGGAAGAATCTCCAGGAATGGCATTACAGGAGAGCCGTTACAAGAGATAATCAGCTGCACCCTGAGCCGTCTTCCTTCGAGACCCTACTCCGCATGTCGCATGGCTCTCTGTATGAACCAAGCGGTAGATGGCGTCTTGACGAACTCTTCTGGGAGTACCGTCTTCAGCAATGCTCAGATCCGAGCGACCGGATATACGCTTTGCTAGGGCTTATAGACAACCGTACCGATGAGCCTTCTCGACCCGCCATTGCAACAGATTACGAATTCTCTATGCTTGACGTGACTCTGGACGTGTTACGGTACTACCACCACGCCATTCCGAGTGACAAGTTTTACAGAGCGGCGAGTGAATTAGTCAGCACGCTGAGCGAGGTCAGCGAGAACTATGACGAAGCGGAACCTCTCATCGGAATGGATGAAAGGCGCCAGGAGAATTTGCGTAGCACCATGCAAGTGGTTTGCGAAGAACTGAAGCAGATTACTCGAGTCACTCCATCCACGACAATTGCATGGCATAAGTCCCTCATGAATTTGGTGTCTCGGCATTTCACGGTGGTCAGCACTCAGTGCGTAGAGATGTTCGCACCACTACAGAGAACATACAAAGACTGCCAGGAGGCGGTAAGCGATGTTGGCTCGCTCTCTGCAAAGACAGAGTTCTTCGAAGCTCGGCAGCGGCTAGGCCGGCTATACTGCTCCGTTAGGAAGTGTCTCCAACAAGCAGACCAGGCCGAAGCTGTGAGCGACAAGATATCCAGTGATGGGAGGTTCCGTTGCTCGTGCGCCCCATCGTATGAACGAGAGTCTCCTGACGATCCCCTCATCTACCTGAATGAAGAGGATGTTCTCCTACACTTGTTCCAGCTCCAAGAAACCTGGGGTTGGTGGTGGGACTAGAACGTTCCGTTGGCCAGAAAGCGGATGGTATCTTGACGGACGTCTTCAAGCCTATACATTGCGACGCACCTGATCCTTGCGAGGAGTTGCGTTGCCTTAGCCATACTTGGCAGGTGTGATGGTAGACCTCGCGATCCTTGGCGCTAGAGCGTTTAGTTCGCATTCGCTCATCCACCTTGATGGTCAACCACGATGGTCAACCACGATGGACAGAGTTCGACTACGCAGATCTTCTTGCTTTACACAAGCTTTCTGTACCACATTCAGCCTGATCCAGCAGCTCGGTTCACTGGCTCTGATCGCAGAAACGGTGTGAAACGCACTGCCATACACGCCAGAGCAATACTCGCGACCATGTCGATCTCCAGCACCAGCGCCGGACACGACGCAAGCGGAGATACCTTCAATGCGACCAACGTCGACCTCAATATCGCAGACCCGGCGCAGATCGTCTGCTACCTGCAGAGAGCGACAAACGAGTATAATGGCCAGCTGGGTGCCCGCGTCTCCGCTGTCTTCGTCATTTTGGTCGTCTCCTCGGCCGTTACTTTCTTTCCAGTGATGGCGACGCGGATGACGAAGCTGAAGATCCCACTCTACGTCTACCTCTTCGCTCGCTACTTCGGCGCTGGTGTCATCGTCGCTACTGCGTTCGTTCAGTAAGCACCGCATCCCAAACCACGATTGAGGATTGCATGCTGACAGACACAGTCTTCTGGACCCAGCATACTCCGAGATCGGTCCGCAAACATGCGTCGGTATGACAGGTGGATGGGCGCAGTACTCGTGGCCACCAGCAATCGCCCTCGCGAGCTGCATGATTGTCTTCCTGATGGACTTTGCCGCGGAGCGCTACGTGGAGAAGAAGTACGGCATGCCGCATGGTACCACTCCGGACGGCGCAACGGGAGGAAGCGGTGTCGGTCCCGGAGATCGTTCAGCCTCAGTCGACGCCGCAATGCTAAGGTACTCACTCTCCCACCGCCCATCGCAGTTCGCAGACCACCACGAAGGCCACCAGTACCTGCATTCCGGTAAGCAAATGGATGGGCAGAACCCTTGGAGGCGTTCTGAGACACTCAGAGCCTTCCAAGACTATGTGAGTCCGCCGCTAACCCTTACACCCATCGCTTTTTAGGCGAGCAAGATCAGTCCACACCGTTACCAGACCAGATCGACAGCGCCAAGAAGCTTGAAGACGGCAATGCAGAAGAGCACAGCATCATGAGCGAGAAAGAGAGACTCGCCGAAACCGGGTTCAGGCAACAGATCGCAGCATTCCTGATCCTCGAGTTCGGCGTCATCTTCCACTCTGTCATCATCGGCTTGACTCTCGGCACAGCAGGTGACGAATTCAGCGTCCTGTATCCCGTCATTGTCTTCCATCAGTCCTTCGAAGGCCTCGGGATCGGCGCTCGACTGTCAGCCATACCGTTCCCAAGGCGTTTGAACTGGATGCCATGGTGGCTGTGCGCCGGCTATGGTCTGACCACACCAATCGCTCTCGCCATTGGCCTAGGCGTGAGGACGACATACAACTCTGGCAGTTTCACTGCGAACATCGTCTCCGGCGTCCTCGACTCGGTATCTGCTGGCATCCTGCTGTACACCGGCTTGGTGGAATTGCTTGCCAGAGGCGGGCATGGCAAAGTCGGTGGTAGAGCGATGCAGAGTCCGGTTCATCAACTCGTCGCCACGCTCACTCCGCCAGCTGATGCCGGAGAGATGATATGGCCATCCATGGCAACAGTCAGCACCGCACCGATGGAGTCACCGTCGACTGACCCTGGCCATCCTATGACAGCTGCCGAATTCGGCCATACTGGCGCTGGCGCCGATGCTGCGAGCTCGAGTGCTCTGCCGGACATCTCCTTACACACAGATCCCACCGATGAGCCTGAGTCATGGCTCGACGGTGCGACTCAGTCCCTGCGTAAGTACAGGTCTACACACAACTCTTAACCTGACCAAGCTGACACCCAGCAGTCGAGAACCTACGAAGCTCACGCGTGCCCAGCAATCCACTGAGGGTGCTCTCACACGCACTACCCAGCCCGTCAACTAACGGCCACGTCTTTCCCAAGATTATTAACGCTATTCATGGTGCGACGCCGACCTCGCCGACAGTCTGGATCAACGTCTTCCATGCGATACCTGGTAGATTCAATCTCGCAGATCTACCGACGTCACCGCCGGCGACACCTGGGCCACCCGTCGGTGGCGAAGATTACTTCACTCAGAAAGTCTTCGATAGTGCCGTGCCGATTTCGGACTACCAGGAGGATCTCTCGTCACTTCCACGGTCACCACGACCGGTTGTGCCGCCTTCATCCATCAATGTCTCGGTCGTCGAGCGCTACATTCCGCCTTCCAGCGCGAACGAGTTTGCAGACATGTTCAGCACCAACGGCCCGTCGATACTGGTTGACCGACTTGTCGAGCTGTCACCGCATAACGGCAGCTTGACCTTTATATACCCGACCAAGACAGGTGCAAGGAGGTTCATGCAAGACTATCTGGGACCAGTGCTAGACCCAATACTGCGCACCATGTGTGTCGTGCACGGCTTGTCATCGGACCTCAGCAGATCATTGGGCTGTATGGCGGCAGTGGAGAGGCTTCTCGAGCACGCTGAAGCAGAGCGATTAGTCGCCAAACTCTGCGCAACTCTTACACAGCGAAGCACGAGTATGCAGCGCTTTCATGGGCGGAGAGCGAACTTCTCCGTCACGTACTCGGCGAAGAAGGAAGTGCCACTAAGCAGAGAGGTGTGGGCACGCGACTGGTGGACGAAGCAGGAGAAGCCAAGGGTACGAGATGTGATCACGCGGTATGCGCAAGAAGCGCAGAAGAAGAGCAGCAATGAGTACGTCGAGCGACCAGCTGCACCGGCAGAGCTGATACAGAACTTGCTCGACAATGTTGTCAAGAGGAAATACCCAGACGGCAAGGAGCCTGAGGGCGGAGTTGAAGTCAGCGTTTTCGTCATCAAGCGATCGGAATAGGATCCGGTTGCTACATGCGAACAACGACTACTGCGACCTGGAATGAGACATGTGTAATGTCGCGAATGGAAGTGCACGATCTGTTACGGAGGGAATACGAGGGTTCTGTCCAGCGTTCGAGCGTTTTCAGTCTTCAGCGAAGAGGAAGGTATACGTTGTAATAGCGAGAACACTCGTCTGTTTGACAAACAGGGACATCCAACTCAGCACCTCAGCCTGGTCTGCCTCCAATGGCCAATCACCTCAGCCTCGCCGAGCAATGCCCGAGCCTTCAGCAACGATCACGTGCTGCTTACCATTCGCCACCAGCACGCAATTCGCGGGGTTTGCATGATCACAAACCAAGCGCCTCGGATCTGTCTGCGCCTTCGCGATTATTCTTCGTCCGGCTATAAGGCGATGACGTTCGATGTCAATGGATGGGCGCGTGGCTGTTGGGTTACAAATGCATTATATGTCACCGTTGTTGGCAGGTAAGTATATATTCCATTTGCCTGACTCTTCTTGCGAAATTATCACTTCTGCCATACCACCACTTCACCATACAGCTCCACCTCCATCCAGACTATCAGCAAGCATTCCAAACACATCTGCGACCTCATACAGATCGACAGTATGACGAGCACTCAAACCCAGACTCAATCACAAGCCAAGTTTGGCACTACCGCAGACATCCCAGTCCCACGAGGCCCGACTCAAGCTACTCTTACGTTCTATGCACCACCAGCAGACGGCTCAGCACCTTGGAACTATGTCGAGCAGCCGCCAGAAGGCCAGCCTCAGCGTAACTATACCGAGCACAACCAGGAAGTCACTGTCAACGATATCCGCGGCCGCGAGAAGGACTTCGACTTCAACATCAACGGCTTTGGAGTCATTCAGGGCGTGAACAGCGAAGAGAAGGACTTCAATGACGACGAGCATATCAAGAGCACATACTACCCTGAGGTAGAGAAGCTGCTTCTGGACAACGTGCCTGGAGCGAAGCGCATATTCCTGTTCGATCACACGATCAGGCGAAGTGATCCCAATGCCAAGCGCGCACCGGTGACAAGAGCGCATATCGATCAGACTACCAAGTCCGCAAACGCGAGAGTACACCACCACATGGGCGCCGAGGCCGATGAGTTGCTGCAGGGCCGTGTGAGGCTGATCAACGTCTGGCGCCCGCTCAACGGTCCAGTTGTTGCTTCACCACTTGCATACGCAGACAGCAGGTCTGTGCCAGACGACGATATTGTTGGTGTAGAGCACAGGTATCCCGACCGCACGGGCGAGACAGCTGGTGTGAAGTACACGCCCAAGGGCCAATGGCACTACTGGAGCGGTATGACGAACGATGAGCGGATTCTGCTGCAGTGCTTCGACAATAAGGACGGTGCCAGGACGCCGCACACGGCTTTTGTGGATCCGAGGACGCAGAAGGATTGGCCTGGACGGGAGAGCATTGAGGTCAGGGCGCTGTTGTTTGGTTGATTCATTATGATTTGAGACGCATGTATGATAGTAGTCTTACGGTTTGATGAGTATACGAGTTTCATTCAACCAAGTCGCACCTGCCGCTCTCCGCACTTGGCTCGGTTGTCACATGCCAAAGTCCGTTTGCTCGGATTTCACTTGGCGGCAGCCTGCATGTCGCGCCACCTTTACCGACATCTTCAGCTTTGCAAAGGTCGACCCCGTTTGGCAAAATCGACAAAATCGTGCCGAACACTGTCTATCCGCAATCTCCGTACGAAGCAAAGCTTCTGGATCACCTCAATTCATTTTCCAGACCTTGCAACATGCCCGCCTACCTGCACGACGACCGCTGCGCAACATGCCACACAGCACCCACTGAGGCAAAGCCACATCTACGTTGCACCCGCTGCAAAAGCGCCCACTACTGCTCCAAGGAGTGCCAGGAAGCAGATCGGACCCGTCACAAGAAAGACTGCAAAAGCACAGTCCGCATCAATGGTATCCCAGACCAGAAGACACAACCTGCGGTCATCATCAGGCCGGTCTTTGATGATCCAGACGGAGACGTTGCCTATGAGGAGATCGACATCGTGGCGCCGCGGCCTCTGCACAAAGAAGTCTTCATCTCGCCGTTCGCCTGGAAGATCGGAATCCCGATCTGCATGGTCATGGTCAAGAAACACATCGAGCCTACTGAGCATGCTCGCAACATCGCGGCGGAGACCTTGCGCGTCATTGTTGATCCCAACGATCCGAAGTTCGGGCAGATCTACTCTACCGAGAACTCTGTAAGGATTCATGATGAGATGTTACTCTTTCGTACGGATGGACTGCCTCTCTCCGGGAGACAAGCCGAAAGCCTCGTGGCCTTCCACCTGACCAAGCTGCAAGGGCTCCTGGCCATCTCGACACAAACGGGAGGACAGTACAAGCATGCAGACGCAGGCACTCTCGCGGCAGGTATTACTCATAAGGCGTTCGAGAAGCATTTCCGGGAGTACAAGGCGGAGAAGTTGAAAGCGGATATGCCGTGGTGGGAGGATGTGGAGTGCCCGCCAATGATGCACGGGTTGAAGGGGGAATGAAAGGGGATGGACAAAGACGGGGAGCGTGAGAGCACTGTGGCCACGGAGGACGGACCAGGGAGATGGCTCAGCTCTTGCGAAGTACCGGTGGATGCAATCCTTCTCCTGTGCTCGGCCGTAGGGAGAATCTCGGCGCCGCAGACACGGTTGGCAAAGGATAGTTGATGCTTCGACCATTTGTACTGTCATTCACATTTCGCATGTTCCTCTCCCTGGCTGTCACATGTTATGATCCGTTTGCAAAGACCCACCTGTGCCCCACTTATTGGATATCGACAGTAAGTGACGTTGACTTCACTAAACCTGCAGGACAAACACCCTCACTTCTGCACCTCAGCCAACTTCAAACAGGAGCTCTCCAACAACTCCGCACGCGCACGCCCTGCACAAGAATTCTCGATCGACTCACACCATCGACAGCCTGCCACGATGTCGGCCTACTACTACGAGGAGAGCTGTGCGAAGTGCAAGAAAGAGCCTACCGATGGCACCAAGAACCCAAGCTGCGCTCGCTGCCACGTCGCTCACTACTGCTCCAAAAAATGCCAGCAGGCCGACTGGCCAAACCACAAGAAGATCTGCAAGGAGGCCGCCCGCCGCGCGAAAGAAGCGGCAGGCAAGTCGACACAAGCTGCGGTGATCCTATGTGCTCTCACTCCCAACATGCTCGAGAAAGATAGCTTCCGCGAGCTTGACATGCTGCCTCTGGTGCCGACGCCCAAAGAGGTGGTGATGTCGTCCTTCGCAGCCAAAATCGGCATCCCGATCGGCATTATGAGCACTACCAGACACAACGACACCCGCACCAAACAGCAAGCACCCAACCCCATCGTCGACTCCTTCTGCATGATTGTCGACCCTAAGGATGAGCGCTTCGGACGGCCGTACCATGCTCCAAAGTTCTACGGCGACATACTGTTGTATCGCACGGACAAGAAGTCACTGGTGTGGCGACAGGTGGCGGCTCTGCTTTCGTACTTCAACGTCAAGGTCAAGGAGCTCACTGAGGTCGGGATGGAGGTCGGTCCTGCGAATATGCGTCATCATCCGAAGTCGTTGGCAGTCGCAGCAGGCATCAACTACGAGACTTTCAACGCGCACTTCGATGAGGTCAAGGTGGGATTCGCGAAGGAGGACAAGGAGTGGGAAGGTGTGGAGTGTCCACCGATGGAGGCGAAGTGAAGCGCATGTTGTCGAACTGTACAATCAGAGTGTGACAATCGACTACGATCTATTAGCCTGTCATCTGCGGATGCAAAGGGGTGTCGCATAAAGGCATCGGACACAGGTATGGGACTCGGCGTTCGCAGCATGGTGCAGCGAAAGAAGCTTCCACTGCTTCTCAGTGAGGCCTGTAATGCGGAGATGGTACGTATGATCGTATTCATGAAGATATAAACGCCTTCACAAAGTCTCAATTGTCAAGGCGTCCCGTCTGATGCACCTGCCGTAGCAACGGCATCCGCTATCCGATTTGCAGCCCCGATAGCGGGTCCGTGTAAGAGAAGTAGTTGAGTTGCATCCTGTATCCGCTGCCCTTTTTGCCGCCTTTGAGGGAGACAGACTAATCGTTGAGCCAGAAGACCAACATGAGACCCTCTTCGCGTAGCTCGCGAGACAAGCCTAGCAGGACTGGCGACCCTTACGGGCGGTACTTCCGCCTTGCTTCGAGAGCTCTTGAATGGAGGATTGGACGTGGGAGGATGTATTCGTAGATCTCATTTCGTAGCTCCCCCGGAAGGCGGCTGAGTGTGCCCAGTGGCGATGGATCTGTGTTCGACATGAAGCTGGCTGTGTATCGCTGAGATGGCATGCAAGAGGATCCACGCCGTTCGGATATCTGCGCCTTGGGAAGATCTTCGCACCATTCGAAGGAAGTCTGCACCGCTCGGAGGGGGTCCGCACGGTTCGAAAGAAAGTTCGTTTCGATGCATGTGTGGACAGAAGGTGTGTAGATGCACATTCTCCCGAGCTATGGGACGCAGCGTTTTATATTGGATGCGATTTTACAACTTCGAAAGTTAGCTAAGGACGATCAGATACTTCTGCCGAAATTGCCCGTTGTATACCATGTATATATGTCATGCGTACGCCCCTCGATATGCTCCAGCTTCGGCCAGTCTGCAGTAAATCGCAGTCGCTTCAGCTCGTCCAAGACTCCAAGACCTCCCACAATGTCGCCAATAGTCAATCCCAGCAGCAGCATCGGGACCTAGACTGCGAAAGCCGTATCACCATGCCGAGCTAGGCATTGCAATGCTGATACATCTTATCATACTGGATGGAAATCATGTCAGGTTGCAGGACGAAATGCCAGGATTTTTGGGAGGTTTCAATGACTTCATGATACATGTGTGCATGTACTGTTAGAATGAGTGTACTAGGTACCGCTTCGACACCGTGTCAGGCTTCCAGGTTGAACTGGTATGTTGGCCATGTTCCTCACAATCCCATCGCACTGTCTAAGCGGTCGCAGCGACAGCACGCTTGACATCCAAGCGCTTGAAGCCGCCATGCTCCGCAATGTCCTCCTGCAAAGCCACCATCCGCTTCTGATCGCCAGTAGGATCGGCCTGATCCTTCTCCGTCTCCCAGGTCAAGAACTCGCTAGTGTAGTTCGGCTCAAAGCTCTCGTCAAGGACACCAAGACGCTTGCCGTACTTCGTGACCTTCTCCCAGTCTCTAGCCACATTCTTCAGATCCTTCGAGAAGTACGCGAAGCTCCGCTCAAAGATCTTACGGTTCAGCTCCGTAGCCATTGCAGGCTTGAAGTCCGTGTACTCCGCCCAAGCCTTCTCCGGCTCGTTCAGAACGAAGTTTGTGGCCTTTTTGACCGCCCTCATGAAAGCGCGGACTTTGTCGGGGTTCTCGGAGATGAACTTCTCGTTGCCGATGTAGAGAATCGAGCAGAAGCAGCAGCAGCCCAGTTCAGCGAGCTCATCGATCCTCAGCATCTGGACGTCGGATTTGGGACGGCCTTGCGAGGAAAGCCATTCGGCAAGCTCAACCATCTGCACGTTCTCGAGGCCGATGCCGGCGTCAATTTCGCCTTTGATGATGGCCTTGGAGACGTTCATGCCGCAGCGGACCGCGGTATAGTCTGTGGGCGCCATGCCGTAGTGGGAGGTGAGTTCATCGATTTGGATCTAATAGTGTTAGCGGAGGCCTCGCATCACGGAACGAGGCGATGGTCTTACCTTGCCGAACTCGCCCACGTAGCCGATCTTCTTACCCTTCAGGGTACGGAAGTCGGTCGTGATGCCGCTGTCCTTCAGGTAGACGACACCGGTGAAAGGCTCATCCAGAAGCGAGCCGATCGAAAGGACCGGAAAGTTGCGAGCTTTCGCCTATGACTTGCGTGAGCAAGACTCCTCTCTCAAAATACGTACGCAGAGCTTACAGCGAGGGTATGGATCATAGCCTTGAAGCCCAGGTCAACCTTCCCGGTGCCAATGATCTCGGTGACATCCTACTCCCGGTCAGCTTCGTGTCAGATACACTCCCATCACCAGCGAGAGCTTACACTAGGATCATTCGGCTCAAGCAAGGCGACTTTGATGCCCTCTTCCTTGAAATAGCCCTTCGCCTGAGCGAGATACAACGGAGCATGGTACGGCGTAGCGTGCCTTCAATACGCATCAGCATCTCACACACCCTCTTCAGCATGACCCAGTGCATCAACGACAAGCCAACCTACCAGTTCGTCAAGAACGTAATCTTGTCGGTAGACATGACGATTAAGATGCTGCCCTAGTCAATACTTGCCCTCAAGCAGGAAGGGAAGAAGATGAAGCATGTCCTTGCCGCAGGCATTGCCCTGATCAAGTTCAAACGGTGTACTCTCAGCCTAGCCTGCCTATCTCGCCTGGACGAGAGAGACAGACCAAGCACCCGTCATGCGTGTGTTTCTCGAGGTACGGTACCTGTTTTTTCATGATCATCGAGCAATAGTCCCGCTGCTGCTGCGAGGAGCTGCATGTCTTCCATCTTCGCCGTGCCGTACCGATGCGTTGGTGTAAAATGTGAGTCGATGTTCGTCCGGCGTATCGTTAGTCTTCGTTCACTGAAATCGGGTGTGATGAGATTGCTCAGCAGACGAGGACATCGTCAGCCATAAGAACCTCAAGGAGAGCTCTCATGGCGGCGGGGTAGCTCTCCTGAACGATCAACTCGAGTGACGTGAAGTTCCACCCACTGTTTCGCTTCTCCGGAGGCAGATGTTCGGCGTATAGCCAGCAAGGTTTCTTGGTATGCGATGTCGGACAGCAAGATACCACAAACACCAATGTCAACAAAGCTCTGAGATAGCCTGCTCATGACCCGTGATGAGATCAATACATCTCGCCGTGAACCAGTCTCCCATTATGTGCGCATACACGCGCCCGCGGAAAGTTGTTGCGACAATGTAAAAGAGACTGTGACAAGGCTGAGGCCTGTACTTGCACGATACGGTTGTCATCAATCGATCGTATCTAATACGCTGCAACTCGTCGAAGGGTATCCTATACGCTCATCATCCAAGCAGTCCAACAAGCGCGAAAAAGCTTTCATGTCATGCCCAATCGTTGGGTCGTCACCAAACAATGCCTCCAGCGCCAGCGCTCTCATGTCAACCCGCCAACCATTTTTCACCCATCCAAACGCCCGCCAAGAAAGCAATGGATTCAGCTACTTTTCAAATGCCCACTCCCACTCCCACTGGAACTTCCAGTTCCACTCTGAAACCGACTAGGCCCAGCAAATCGTACACTCTTCGCCGTCCCTCCTGCCTGGACAGACCGGCCACCAAAGACGCTCCTCCGTAAAGCGGAGACCGGTGCTGGCGTAGCTAACAGGTCCTCCCCTCCATTGACATCTCCCAGCCCATCAGCACCATTTACCTCGTCGCTCTCATCGTTGTCAAGATTTTGCTGGTGCGTAGTCGTGTAAGCAGGACCAGGCGTAGCAGCGACCCCGCTACCACCAAAACCCGCCGCCCTCCATTTCCGCGCAAAAGGCGTCACCTGCGGCGTCAGCGCTCCATCTTCGCCTCCGCCAAAACCCCCCACGCCACCTCCGATGGAGAACGACGGCAGAGGAGCAGGTGTTGTAGCGAGGTACGCTCGATCAAATGCAAAAGGCGTGCCTGGCGCGGGGGTAGGTAGAGGGCGAAAGCGTCCCGCTCGGCGCGAGCGAGAGGGTGTACGCATGTATGCTGGCGTTGCAGCCACAGTGGGTGGTGATGAGGGTAATAAAGGTCGCCGTTGAGCTGAGGAGCGGGAGGCAGCTCTGCTCGCTGGTCTCAAGCTCGGGCTCTCCGGTTCCTGCTCGTACTCGTCTTGCTGCTGCTGTCTCGCAGCGCGGCGAGCCGCCGTAGTATTCGCCCACGTGCGAACCATATTACGGACATGTCTATCTCGATGACTCGCCCACAACGCATCGGCACTCTGTTTTTTGCGGTCGACGGTGAATTGCGCCCAGTGCACTCTTCTCAGCGCCGCCCTCAGCAGAGCGAGCTCAGTGTCGTGTCTGAAACTCACTGCGTCTTGGTCCAGGGCTACCACATTGGCATGTCGACTCAGTAGTGCTGAGAAAGCGGCATTCTCTAGCTTCTGTCGGTCGAGAGCTGTTGCTTGGGTATTGAGGTCCCGAAGCCGAGCACTGCGGTGGCGCCACGTATCGAAACACCGCGTCCCGACCGCCAGTACTCTCGCCTCTGCCCTTCGCTCCGCTTCCTCGTCCAGAGATCGATAGTGCTCCGTCTTCTCGCGCCATTGCTGAAGACATTGCCCAACCAGCCTAATCTTGATCCTAGCGCGAACCCGCACATACGCGTC
>JAKLLW010001204.1:0-17495 GCA_022814695.1 Neocatenulostroma microsporum
TGGGCCGCTTCCTCCGCACTCCTGAACCACTTCGGCGGAGCTACCTTAGCAGTCATCATCTTCTCAATCTGCGCATCGTCCAGCGCCGTGACGCGGTCGGTACGGGTCATGCGGTACCACTTCTCGACTGGCACCATCTCGAAGCCACTCTCGCCGATTGTGAATAAGACGTGCTTCTCCGTGAGCGGCTTCTCCAGAGACCCGACCCATTTGTTTTTATTGTCAAAGTCCTCGAGATGCCACGGCCGGGCTTCCTCGTAGCGAAGCTGACTGCGAGCGATGTTCTTTGGGTTGCTGTCATCCCAGTATACATCCTCCACCTTCTTCATGGGCTTTTTCTTCGTCGGCTTCTTGCTCGCCTCGCCCGTAGGAGCAATCAGCGCCTGGTTTGCCTGTCTCTCTGCCTGCCGCTCTGCTTTCTTAGCATCTCGCAGCTTCCTCTCTTTGTCGTCGACACCAGACGCAGCCGCATCCGACTGCTCAGCCATCTCCGGCTTGTCCTGATTGCGTCTGCGGTAGAGCTTCACTGGCCGCGTGAATTGAGTCTCATCGTATGGGTTCACCTGCTCGATGTTGCCGTCTGGATTCATTCGACTCTGCAGCTTCAGACCATGGAAGTGCAATCCGCTGGTCAATGCGCTCTTCGAGACAATGATCGGATATTCATTAAATGTGTCCGGATCGTCATCGGGAGTAGGAGCGGCGTGGGTGCTGTTCGTTGCTGGACGTGCTTGTGGTGGCGCGCCTATCGGTCGCTGGCCATTCGCGGGTACCTGTCCAGCTGCTGTGTATGTGTTCGCCGGCAGTGGCTTCTTGACTTGCTTCTTCTTTGGGTTGAAGATGCTCACTGGCGCCTTCTTGCGCATTCCTGGTGGTGCTGCTGCCACCTTGGCGGGTGAGGCGCTCATAGTGGATAGGCTGAGGAGGATGAAGAATAGTGTTGAAGGGTCGGTCGTGGAAGTAGTGGAGGTAGCAGATGCAGAGCCGCCTATTGTTGACCAGGTTCCCAGCTCATCAGTGGAATGTGAGGCGTTCGAGGAGGAAGCTTGAGCTTGATGATATCGATGTAGTTGTGGCGATGAGAGGCAAATTGTCAGATGTTCCCATGCGCCAAAGGATATTGCATGTGTTGTGTCGTCAGTTATTGCCAGGGTGACGGTCGCAAAGACTCAAGACACCTGCAGGCGCGTGGTTGATGTTGTGCTTGCAGGCACGAGCTAGCGCAGATCCACGGGAGTTCGGCCCGCTCCGGAACCAGCGCGGACTGACTCGCAGCAAACTCCGCCCCCACCAAAAGCTGTCGACAAACGCGACACAGTGACTTCTACAATTCATTATCGATTTCTGCGTGATCGCATGGCCGCGCATTGATGTCGAATGACTTCACTGGCTTGAGCAACTCCATGTGGAGATAACAATTTGTACGACCTGGAGAACCGCGTACCTTCCCGAATCGGCAATACCGTAACCATGAACGGCCAGAGCGCGCCACAGCCGCTCGACTTTGAGGACCAGCTTCGACGAATGGTGCTCAACAAGGGACCGCCAGCACCCACGAGTGCTGGCCCGCAATCTCAGGCGACCGTCCGTCTACCAGGACAAGGACCACACCACTTCCCACAACAGCATCAGCGTCAGCCATCTTCGCCCGGCCCACAAGGTCCAGCGTTCAATGCACCACCGCAGCAGTATGGCCAATCTCGTTTCCCAGTCTCTCACCTAAATGGCAACTTCTCACCAAGGCAACCACCGGGTCAGCCTCAAGCGTTTCCGCCACATAGACAGAGCCAGAAGCAGCGTAGAATGCAGCAAACACAGCCGAATGGCGCATATGGTGCGTATACGGAAGGCCGTGTCAGATGTTTCAGACTGCCGCATACTTTTGGAGACATTTACTGACCCCCACACTCATCGCTTCCAGGTTCGCCAGGCCCTCAGTATGCGCCGCACGCACAACAACAGGTGGGTCAACCACCGATCGACCCGAACGCCTTCCAGCGACGAGGGCAAGTCGCTGGGTACTATCAGCCGCGACAACAGGCTCCACGCCAGCTGTACAATCCAAACGCAGCCCATGGACCGGCTCCTAACATGCAGCCGCCGCAGCGCGAGCAGTCTCAACGGCAAGGGCAGTACCTTGAGCATATTGCCAATATCGAGGTCCCAAGCGTCACCATGAGTCAAGCCGAACGCGACGAGAAAGAAGCCTTCCGAACATCTCTGGACAAGGTCATCCACAAGGTCTGCGATGCCGATCCCGAACGTTTGCCTAGGGTGTCGCTTGAGTGTTTCGGCAGCTTCAGGTCAGGCTTCGCTAATGCCGGCTCGGATATGGATCTTGTGATAGTATTGCAAGATGGTACTCCGTACACTGCTAGCTTTGGCCTGCTCGAGGATGATCTACCGCGTGCTTTGGAGAAGCGGCTGCTGCAGATTGGCTATGGCGCAAGACTGTTGACGAGAACGAGAGTGCCAATCATTAAGATCTGCGAGAAGCCGGATGACTGCTTGCTTGACAAACTTCGGGAGGAGCGTGAGAAGTGGGATGATCTTCCTAACGAGAATAAGTATCCACACTTGCATCAAGACGACGATGAGGGAGACGTTGCCGAGGGTGCTGAGCCCACCGCCACTGCTGTAGCTGAGCCAGTCGCGACTGTTCCGACGGTGCTTGCGGCAGATGACATACTCATCACAGCCGAGAATGCTTCGGACTTTGTGAAACCAATCGACGACGCAAGCACGGATGGCAAGGCCCCTGAGAATCCTATCGCGCCTCTCGAAAACGATGCCGCTGCGCAGAACGGCAATCCGCAGCCCAGGCAGCAGGCCAACGGCAACAACATCCAGGCGATGAGACAGAGGCGCGACCAGAAGTGGACCCGAGAGCGCAAAGCCGGCCCACTTGACTTCCCAAAAGACGGCGTAGGAATTCAAAGCGACATAAACTTTTTCAACCCTCTCGGCCTACACAACACACAGATGCTACGATGCTATTCGCTTTGCGACCCGCGCGTGCAACCGATGGTGCTATTTGTCAAATCATGGGCCAAACAACGCAAGATCAACAGCAGCTATTCCGGCACTTTGTCCAGCTATGGCTACGTCTTGATGGTCTTGCACTACCTCGTGAACGTTGCCCGACCACCTGTGCTTCCCAATCTGCAATCGCCCTGGCGACCGGTGGGTCAGTATACGCCTGCTGGTGCTAGCCGCTCAGAGTGCGATGGCTGGGTCGTGGATTTCTGGCGTAACGAAGAGGAGATCATGAAGGCTGTTCAGAACCGTCAGATGTCAAGCAACAATGAGCCACTTGGCGCGTTACTTGCTGGGTTCTTCCACTACTACTCTTCAATGGGCTACGGTCCACAATTCCACTGGATGCAGGAAGTGCTGTCTCTGCGCTCGCCAGGTGGTATTCTAAGCAAGGAGGAGAAAGGCTGGGTCAAGGCCGTCACTGAGGAAGGCGAAGGCAGAAAGGTCCAGCATCGGTACCTATTCTGCATTGAGGATCCGTTCGAGCTCACTCACAACGTGGCACGGACGGTGACACACATGGGTATCGTAGCCATCCGAGACGAGTTCAGGCGTGCGCGCAGAATCCTGCTGGCTGTCGGGTATGGACAGCCTTCCACGGACGGCGAGCTGTTTGATCAATTGCTTGAGCCAGAGCAGCCGGAGGTATCGATCGCTGCTCTGAACCTTGACGGCCCGACGGAAGCTGCCAATGGCAGCAGCAAGATGCCGGGTGTCGGCAATCAGGCCCAATCACCCAAAGCGACGAACCAAGCACCCAAGCAGAATCAGCGCCAGCGACCCACTGGCACGAAAGCTGCCGCATCCACGCCTAAGCCGATGTCGCGGACGATCGACCTGGCCGACCAAGACGCCTTCCCTTCTCTCGGCGCGGCCAAGCCAAAGAAAGCTAAGCCGCCCGCAGGCGAGATCTCCGGCGAGCGTGCCAAAGCGTATCTTGAGGAGGTGAAGAGGAAGAAGGCAGAGGCTGATGCTGAGCTTACTGCTACCGGCGCGGCCATGTCTGTGCTAGGTGACGAGTAATGCTGCATGAAGGGTGTACGATATCGCATGGATATGACGATTGCATGACTGGGAAGCTGCTTGAGGATATTGCGGGTAAGGCCGCATCGCTGGAGACCCGCTACGGTCTTAGAATAGCCGAAGGCGTGAAAGGATGCAAGCTGGTGCATAAGAGCATCCGCGGCCGGTCAAGCCGCGCATATGTACTATACACTCCACATAATGTAGAGATTGCTGCTGTGGTGTCACTCACACAACCTCCACAATCTGATCATCCTCATCCTCTTCTATCTCTTGTATCTTCGGCACGTCCTCCTCCTCGCCTTCCTCATCTCTCATCACCACCTGAACAAGTCTATCGGCGCCTTCCCTGACATCCTCGTCCTCGACGCGCAAATGCAATTCGCGAATGATTGGGTACACTTGGACGTCTCTTAGCTTCTGCCTCCCCTCTTTGGACGTAGTCAGAAGCAGTAGAGTCTCGAGGTGCGTGCAGATAATGTCGGACTGCTTCTCGCGCTGCTTGTCCGGCGGCAGGAGCTGCAGCTCGTCGAGCATCCCTTCAGTGTCTTCATCGTTGTACTCTTCGTCGCCCATCAGTGGTAGCAATATGTACGGTAGGAGGCCGACGCCATCGTCTGACTGGTCTGCTAGTAAACGCTGATGTGCATGAACGTCAAAGCTGGCGTTCTTGATCGTGTTTGCCACTCCTCTCCGCCGGATCGTCGACTTATGCTCGGTGAAGACAACGATCTTGGTGAGAGGCACAACGTTCTCATCCTCTTTTCGAGGCGCCAGGAAGTGCTTACGACCTTCTTCGTGCTTTGCTAGATCGGCGAAGAGGTAGGATAGATAGTCGTAGTCTGCGGCCTTGTTGTAGCTACCGTCTGCGCCTTTGACGAAGCAATCCAGTAGCTGGTCAATTGCGAATGGTGATGTCGACAGCGGCTTTGGCACTTCTCGCTTCAGTGTGAACAGTTTGTCAATCGAAGGTGACTTCCCGAGGTTGGCCAGGAGCATGCATTGCTCGTTCGCATTCGCCTCCTTCTGATCCTGCAGCAGATCGTTAGCGTTGGGGTAGTCAACGGATGAGCTCAAGAGCAACTGACATACTGTCACCCTCTTTAGCAACGACTCAAGAAACGTGTCGTCTTCAGCAAGACACTTGAGCACCTCCTCGTCGTCCGATATGTTGACCAAGATCGTCAAAGCGTTCTTGGCGATTTGCTCGTAGTCTTTTATCAGAAGCTTCAAGTCCCTGACTGGTTCGAGCTGGCTGCGTTTGAAGAGCGAAGGTTGCGCAGTCGAGTAGCCGACGAGGTTTTCGGCAGCTGCATGATTCCGTCAATATGCTGCCTTCCTACGGAAATATGTGAGTCGGCCTTACCGATCTGTCGAATCTGGGTGTTGCCATGATGGAGGAACTCGACGAGCTGAGAGCATATTAGCGATGCTTAACCACTAAATATTCATCACTCACCTCTTCCAACTCTGTAGGCATATTGAAATTATGATACTTCTTTCAGTGTCTGTCACATGCTCGAGATTTTGCGGCGACACAAAATGTCGCAGATCGTCTCGTGGAAGTTGCAGATCCGCTAGGGCGAAACGGGATGAAGGCGCTGCGCTCCCAAGTTCCACCCGAGCTCATGCGACACCAATGACACTTCGATGCTGATGTCTGGTTTCGCGTTGGCGGCATAAGTGCCTGTATTATACCTTGACGACTGGACGACTAATACAATGCTGAGCTCGCCTTGTATGGGCACGAAGCTGCAATAATGTTCAATGTACGCTGCACAGAGTTCAGACGGAAGCGTTGCATGTACTAACGGCGCCCACGTGTAGCGCCTCAAAGGCTTCGATATTGGGACATTCCTGGACAACAAGATAGCTGAAGAGCAATCGAAACAGACGAGACCCTCAGTGTCGCCGAGGAGGAGCGCAAGCAATGTTGGACCGAGGAGGAATAGTTCGCGGACGGACTCGCCTGCGCGCAGAGGCGGTAGTAGGCTGAGAGTACCAGAGGGTGGAGATGGAATCCCAGCAGGAAAGGGCCCTGACCCGGAGGAGTTCGTCATAGGGGAAGATGCGTCGGATCTCTCGAGGGTGGGCACGCCCAGGCCGGCGAAGGAGGGCACAGAGGGACCATTGGTGGAAGACGGTAAGAAGACAGCATCTGAGAACGTAAGCTCTCCCTCACTCAAGGGCAAGGAGAAGGCGGAGATCGATGAGCTGCCAGAGGATGTGCGCAAGAAGCTGGCGAAGCTCGAGAGTTTGACCGCCAAGTATCAAGGTATGCTCAAGTCCTGCGCACTACACCGCGATTGGCACCTTTTGTTTTACTCACAGAACGCGCTGTGTATAGATCTCCTGCGCAATTACCGAACCGCCCATGCTCGCGTGACGACCATAGAGCCTTTCGAAGCCACACTCCGCGAACATACTCCGATCAACTCTATCTCCGACCCTACTGCGCTTGTGGAGTTCCTGAACCAGCGAAGCCTGCAGAGTGACATGGTGATGGATGAGCTGAAGCGCATTACTGGAGAGCACAAGGACGTCCTTAGGGAGCGTGATGAGCTGAAGCGCAAGCTGGATGATGCAGAGAAGAAGGCGAAGGAGGCATTCAATGAGGCTGCTGGCCTACGGAAAGAGCGCGAGACCACGGAGGCAGACAAAAGAACCTCGAGCGGTCCCAATAGCGACTCCGACCCGCTGGGCGTTAATGAGGCCAATAAAGCCTCGGCAAGTGCGACGAAGTCTGCCGAGGACGACGACGAGTTCTTCTCGTACGAATCTGAACAGAAAAAGAGCCTGCAAGACGAGCTGAAGGAGCACGCGATTGAGATTCAGCAGCAAAAGGACTACATTAACGAGCTTTCGACCGAGAACGCCACTCTGCGCAGTGACTTTGGCATTTGCGAACTCGACCTGGACGCTATGAGGAACAAAGTCGGCGTCAAAGACCGCGAGGTAGGCAGCATACAAGCAGAGCTCACGGAAACGAAAGGCAAGCTTGAGGAGGCCGGCAAAGCTCGTGAAGAGGCCCAGGAACAGGAGCACGAAGCTGCAGCCTTGCTTGCGCAGACTGAAAGTGAGGTTGTGCACCTGCAGGACCGCCTCAAGGGGTACCAGAAGAGCTTGGAAGACAGAGAGGCGCAATTGCGGGAGAAAGCGGCGCAGGCAGAAGAGAATCTCAAGAAGTACCAGAACGAGCATGCAGAGAACCTTAAGAAGGGAACCTACACGCAACGCGATGAGAAGGGCATGGAGAATTTACGCAACCTCGTGGCCACGCTGAAAGAGCAGGCCAAGAAGGCAGAAGAAGGCAAGCAGGCAGCGGAGAGCCAGATGAACGATCTTCGACTAGGGATCAAGATGTTGGAGGCTGAGTCATCGAACACCGCCAAAACATTGACGGCTTTGCGAGGTCAGGAGGCCGCGGCGGAGAGCTACAAAAAGAAGTTGGCAGACGCGGAGCACGAGCGTGATGAAGCACATCGTGTGGCAGAGAGTAAGAAAGGTCACGAAGCTCAGGTAGCAAGCTTGGCCAGTCAATTGAAGCGTGCCGTGGCAGATCGCGATTCAGCTTATCAGATGATACTTGATTGTGGTAAGTGTCAGATGCCGGAGAAAGAAGACGCCAAGCCACCGAGCACGCCGACTGAGACGAGCACTCCTGGATCGCGTTCCCGAGTCGGCTCGGAATCTACTGAACGTACTGAAGTGTCGACCCAACCCACCGAAGTCAGCACGCCGTCTATGAACGGCGAGTACGAAGTCACTGAGGCGAAGAAGAAGAACAAGAAAAAGAAGTCGAAGGCGAAGAAGAAGGCCGCCACCGACCCTGCTGCTGAGACGGCTGCTTCCGCCTCCAATCCAGCACCTTCAATCGAGGAGCTCATTGCGCAGCCGGAGAAGGCTAAAGAGCTTCTCAAGAAAGACGGTGCTGACCGCGAGCTCATGATGGCGTTCATCAAACGCTCTGTGGATGGTATCAGGCAAGAGAACGACAGCCACGACGAGGAGCGAGAAGCCGTGCTGCGCCACCATGAGCAGGTCATCGAGGAACGCGACCAGACTATTCGCGATAATATAAGTCTGGTCAGACAGAAGGATACCGAGATTGAGGCTCTGCGCCGCGAGATTGACGAGAAGGAGAAGACCATCGAGAGGATGCTGGAAGAGGGTCCGGCGCGGGAATTGCTCAAAGAGGACGTTGAGACCTTGCGGGACGAATTGCTTGAGATTGGAAGTCAAGCTACCGACGCAAAGCATGAGTTGAAGACGGTCAAGGAGCAGAAACAGAGACTGCAGGAGGAGTTTGATGAGTTGCAGACCGAGAGTGACCAGAATCGGAAGAGTTTGAAAGATGCCGAGGCGCAGCGAGATGACCTAGCGCAGAGGTGCAAGACTTTGGAGACAGAGATTGTCGAGCTGAAGAAGTCGCAGTCATCGGCATCATCGGCATCCACCCAGGAGCTTGAGGCGGTCAGAGAGCAGCTCGGTAGCTTGCAGAAGGAGAAGGAGGTGCTGCAGCTCGCCAAAAATGCGAGCGAGAAGCAAGTCGAGGAGCTCAAGGCCGAGCAAAGCGCTAGCGGCGCTGCATACAATGAGAAGCACAAAACTTTGAGTGCAGACTTCGATGAACTGAAGTCACGAGCAGCTGGTCTAGACAAGGATCTCGCCGCTGCAAACGAATTAGCACAGACCAGGTTCAAAGACCTCACTGACCTGCGCGAGCACATGAACAAGGTCCAGCCGGAGCTTAAGAGGCTACGGGAGGAAAGTGCACAGCTCAAAACCGTGCGGTCTGGCTTAGACAAGTCAAACAGCAATCTGAAGAGGCTGGAAGCAAAGGAGAAGGATCTACGGTCGGAGATCGCCGAGTATAAGTCGCAAGGCGCCGAGAAGGACAGCGAGATTGCATCACTCAAGGACAAGGCAAAGAAGAGCGATGAGCGCAGCTCGGCACTGGAAGACTCGTATGAGAACGCACGGAAAGACCTTGAACAGAGCCAGAGCAAGCGAGACGAGGCTACTGACATGCGTGACAAGCTTCAGGCCGACCTCAAGAAGACTGAAGAGAACCTCAGACAATCGAGATCGAGCCTAGACACACTGGAGAAGCAAGTCAACAAGCTCAGAGAAGAGGCAAGTGGTCTGCGGGACGAACTACAGACAAAGGGTGCTCAGCAAGCAAGCGCTCAGAGTTTGATGGAGAGTCAGCAGGAGCAAAGTCGTGAGCTTGCGATTCAGATGCGCGAGATTCGGGAACGTAACGAGAGTCTCGAGGAGGAGCTGGCAGACGCCCATAGGCTGCTTTCCGAGCGCAGCCGTGAAGGCGAGACGATACGTCGGATGTTGTCTGAGGTCGAAGTTCGTGCAGATAGCACAGTCAAGGAAATGCGCGAGAGGATGGACCTCGCGATCGAGGAGCGCGATAGAGCTGAAGACGAAGCGAGTACTATCGGTAGGAGGAAAGCAAGGGAGCTTGAGGAGCTACGGACGAAGCTCAGGGACGCCGAGCGTGATGTTAGCCGAGCGACAGAAGCCCGTGAAGCTGCAGAGAAGCGCGAGCGAACCTTCCAGGAGAGGCAGGGCTATCTGGAAAAGCGCGCATTGCAAGCGCAAGAAGAGCTTGCTGAGGTCAGGTCAGCCATGTCGCAGTTACGTGATACGCTTGATGAGAGCGAGCGACAGACCGGCACGCTTGAGAGGGAGAAAGCCGAGCTAAAGAAGGAGCTCGAGGACCGCCAAGCTCGCCTTGAAAGGCTGCAGAAGTCCAGTCGGGCCATGTCTGAGGAGGTGCGGACATTGCAGACTTCAAACAAGCTGCGCTCAGGCAGCACACAGTCGTCACGGTCGTCTGTGGAATCGCCTCGAGTGGCGTCACCCAGAGTCACATCACCGGCGCCCAAGACGGCTAATGGTACACCAATTGCTACTACAGGCGGCGCGAACGCCAAAGAGAGTATCGATTATGTCTACCTCAAGAATGTTCTTTTGCAGTTCTTGGAGCAGAAGGAGAAGAGGCATCAGATGCAGCTCGTGCCCGTCCTGGGCATGCTGTTGCACTTTGACAAGTGAGTCGATATTACTGGAATGATTTGATGATCAATGCTGACCAATATGTAGACAAGATCAACAGAAATGGGAAGCAGCTGTAGCCGCGCGATGAGGCAGCTGTAGCAGACCCAGTCACACTCTTGGCTGGAGCTATTTCCGCAGACCATCGCACGGACTGCGATAGGCCGTGAACTCTTGACAACACTCTCAGGAAGTGGCATATTGATCGTGCGACGATCACGGCATCGACATGATGTCTCCCACCAACCGCATCATACTTGGTGGAGGTTGGAAGCGAGACACGACACGGAGGATGCATTGTTGCCACCACCAGGAGGTCGCGGATGCAGAGTACATACGCTTGAGATGCAGATGAGTGCGCGAGAGAGCTCGCAACCTGCGTGTACATATATATAGCTAGGCCATGCGCCGAAGAAACGATCAACATCATTTTGGCCGCGCGCGTCATCAGCCCGATCGATTGATTGCCAAGCTATGTCCGGCGTGTACCTGCATTACCATGCGCGACATAGAGTGGAGTTCTCTCATTCTGAGCCTCGTTGCCTCACGTGTATACGCGCATACAGTACCTGGATGTAGACATTGCAGTGGGAAACGCTTCGCTTCGCTGGGATTGGACGAATCTCGCCTTGAGCTTCCTCACCTCAGTTTTGCCGACCTTGAACAGCGTGTACTCAGATAGGTAGGTAGATTGTATGTACCGTCTTGTCACTGAATGCGACACGCGATTGCACTTGCTTATCTTGCACGGCAACCGATTACCGCAAGCGTCAGATTGAGCGTGTATGAACAGTGAAGTAGGAGCAACCGTTCTGAACATCAAGGGCATTCACCGTCGTCGGGCGCAGATCTTCGAGAGACCCCACCGTTTCCACCTTAGCGTTGTGATGTGAGAGGCTGGATGAGCGTCACTCCCGCAGCGCCATCTTCGTGGGACTCGTCTCTGAATACAACAAGACAGCGCCTAATTACCTCCCTGCACGCCGCCCGCGACCGCACTCTCTCCCGTCGACGCCTTTGGTGATCATCCCATGCGTGCTACTTCCCCACCGCCTTTCGCGAAGCCCAAGCCCCCGGATAGCTGGTTTTCGGACCACGGTCTGGCCACAGCACGATGAATGGCAGCGACAGCATCAAGAAGGCTGCCATCAACAAGGCGAAGCAGGTCGCAGGCGCCGCATCGAGTAACGGCAGTAATGGCAATGGGAGCAATGGGCAGCAGCAGAAGAAGCGCCAAAAGAAGGACCTGAGGCCGATAATAACGACAGAGGGGCAGCAGCAAGCAACGCGCAACCCATACAGGTAAGTGTTGTGCTGGCCGGCGACGACGACGTCATGCGCCGAAAATCTCACGAGGAGTGTTACCTTGACATTCGCGCTTCCCGAGACATTTCACCTTCACCAACGCCAAAGCCCACACAGCACACGCATATGTAGAAATCGCAAGAGAGAACATGCCAGCTAACGCCCAATCTCGCAGTGGCCAGAGCCAAGCATCACCACTCAACCACCAAAAAGCGCAGTACGGACATGACCTGCACCAGTCACCCACAGACTCCGAGTCCGACGACGATGACCCTGCGGAACCGACCGGCGACGAGGAGGACTCGGAGGACTACTGCAAAGGCGGATACCACCCAGTACAAGTAGGCGAGCAGTACAAGGATGGCAAGTACACAGTGGTCAGGAAACTCGGCTGGGGCCACTTCTCAACTGTCTGGCTTTCGAAGGACAACACAACCGGCAAGCACGTGGCGCTCAAGGTAGTGAGGTCTGCCGCACATTACACGGAGACTGCGCTCGACGAGATCAAGCTTCTCAACAAGGTGGTGGAAGCGAACAAGGACCACCCAGGCAGAGCCCACGTGGTTAGTCTGCTGGACTCGTTCAACCACAAGGGACCGCACGGTATGCATGTATGCATGGTTTTCGAGGTGCTGGGCGAGAACTTGCTCGGCTTGATCAAGCGGTGGAACCACCGAGGCATCCCAATGCCACTCGTCAAGCAGATCACGAAGCAGGTGCTACTTGGATTGGATTACTTGCACCGCGAGTGTGGCATTATACACACCGACTTGAAGCCTGAGAACGTACTCATCGAGATCGGTGATGTGGAGCAGATCGTGAAGACTTACGTGAAGGACGACAGCAAGGAGAGAGACGACAATCGCAACGGCCGACGAAGAAGAAGAACGCTCATTACTGGAAGTCAACCTTTACCGAGTCCACTCAACGCCAGCTTTTCTCAAAACGATTTGAACAGCAACTACATGGGCAGCACACAGAGTTTGAACAAAATCATGAGTGAAGGCAAAGGTAACTCGCCTATCACCGGTGCGTCTCCTACGGGAGAGACGGGTGCTGAGATGAGTGGTGCTGTAGGCTCACCGACCTCTCCACCTAAATCGATGCTCGAGAGCTTAGGCATAAGTTCCGGCTCATCGGATGGCACAGCGAAGGCGGACCCGCAGAAGGAGCGTGAGAAGACTGCGTATGTATCTATCCAACAAGTGCATATTGCCGGGTCAACTGATCGTAGCCGCAGAGACATCCTGGCCAACAACGTCGGAGACATGGATCTGGGCAAAAGCCACCCTCCTCAGCCTAAGGAAATGGAGAAGAACGAGGGCATTGACATCATTTCGGTGAAGATTGCTGATTTGGGTAATGCATGCTGGGTTGGTCATCACTTCACAAACGATATTCAGACACGACAGTATCGCTCCCCAGAAGTTATACTGGGTGCGAAATGGGGCGCCAGCACCGATGTGTGGAGTATGGCTGCGATGGTGAGTGAAACGCCGTACATTGTAAGATGGTATGCGTAGCTGACAACTTCAGGTCTTCGAGCTAATCACAGGCGACTATTTGTTCGACCCGCAATCCGGCACCAAGTACGGCAAAGACGACGACCACATCGCTCAAATCATTGAACTACTCGGTACCTTCCCAAAGAGCCTCTGCATCTCCGGCAAATGGTCGCAGGAGATCTTCAATCGCAAAGGCGAACTACGCAATATCCACCGACTACGCCACTGGGCACTCCCTGACGTGTTGAGGGAGAAGTACCACTTCTCGGTAGAGGAAGCGAAGCGAATCGCGGACTTTCTACTGCCGATGCTGGAGCTCTTACCAGCAGAGCGTGCAAATGCTGGTGGCATGTCCAATCATGCGTTTGTCGAGGGCACGAAGGGCATGGAAGGCGTCAAGCTGAACATCGAGCTGGGCAGCAAAGGCGAGGGTATAGAAGGCTGGGCTACGGAGGTCAAGAAGACGCGGTAGGAGCGCGGCATGAACCCTCAGGCGGATCGATATACTCCTTCTTGATTCCGACGAGCGAGCTGCCGGTGGCGTGCGATGGAGCGACGTGGGACGACACGGATGGCGAGCTTGCGCCACTCCTCCGCAGAAAGCCGCTTTCGGATGGTCATGGTCTTACGATGGTAGCGGTGGTCTGACAATGAAGACGCTGTCTATATGCATTCAGTCACTCATTTGAAACGCGACTCAGGAGGCACGAGTCTTGCGTACGAAAGGAGCGTTGTGTTTTTCTTGTTGTTCATGATGAATATAGCGAAGACCGGAGTAAAGCAGAATTCGGCTGAGCTTTGTATGTACCTGCATGGACGTGGGAGAGCGCGTGGGAGGGTATTGGATGAAATGCTATACACGACCATTATCAATGCGTTAGACCGTATCTGAACCATATGAACATTCTGCGCCTCATCGTGACTATGGCTAGCTATGGTGGTTCGGTACTGTTCCAACTCACAACTGTCACCTGACAGCCAGCCTTACGTACTAAGCTTTTAAACGGTAAACTTTCTACCGACTCTTTGGAGGCGAGACCCCTGATTTCTGCAGGGAAGAGGTGGTCCGTGAACCGAAATTTGGAGCATCCATCGAACCACTTTCGAAGTGGCAGTTGCGGTCCACAGGTGACGACTCTGGCCACTCTTTTAGAGGTCCTCACATTCTTTTATTGTTTCTACTGCTGTCCTCACACATTTTCTTTCAGTAACCTGTCGACGGTGTTCTGGCTTTGCAATATGCCTCTCACCACTTATACAATGGACGTCTTGTACGTGATCCTCAACAACAAAGAAAGCTAGCTCGAGTACTGACAGCTCTGGGTGTAGTAACAACGCAACCTATACCTCCCTCGCGGACGCGATGCTCCCGCATACACAAAACACCTACTGGCACGAATTCTCGGAGATCTCCAAATACAACGTACAGCTCAACTACTTCGAACGGTTATGGGCGGCGTGGTACGCGTACATGGGCAACGATGTCCTCGCCACGGGTATCATGAGCTTCCTCATGCACGAGCTGGTATATTTCGGAAGGAGTTTGCCGTGGATGATCATCGACCGGATACCTGCCCTGAACAAGTACAAGATTCAAGGTGTAAGTGCGCATGGGAAGCGGCGAAGTCTGAGGAAATGCGCTGACCCTCCCAACAGCAAAAGATACCCTCAGCTAAGGAGCAGTGGGACTGCGCAAAGCTGGTCCTGCTGAGCCACTTCACCGTCGAGCTTCCTCAGATCTGGTTCTTCCACCCTATGGCACAGTACTTCGGTCTTGCGACGACCGTTCCCTTTCCGTCGATCTGGACCATGGCCTACCAAATCGCCATCTTCTTCGTGCTCGAAGACACATGGCACTACTGGATGCACCGTGCGCTTCACTGGGGTCCGCTGTACAAGAACATCCACAAGATCCACCACCAGTACTCCGCGCCTTTCGGCTTAGCGGCTGAGTACGCGTCGCCTATCGAAGTCATGATCCTCGGTCTCGGTACGATCAGCGGGCCAATTCTCTGGTGCGCGATCACGAAGGACTTGCACATCCTGACAATGTACATCTGGATTGTCCTGCGCCTGTTCCAGGCTATCGATGCGCACTCCGGCTACGAATTCCCATGGAGCTTGCACCACTTCCTGCCTTTCTGGGCCGGCGCGGATCACCACGACACACACCACGAGAAGTTCATCGGCAACTACTCGAGCTCTTTCAGGTGGTGGGACCTGTTATTCGACACCGAGAGCGGTGCGGAGGCGGCGAAGAGGCGGAGGGAGCGCAAGTTGGCGCAGGCGAAGAAGGCTTCATAAGCTTGTGTTTTGCAGCGTGTATCTCTCTCCTGCATTTACCGGTGTCATGCGCTTTTGGAGTGCATCAGGCGTTCAAGCCTATTAGGCCATGCTGAAACGATTGGCTATTGCATCAAAAGGCGTTTAGCGTCAAGCTTAGCGATGGGTATCGTTCGATGGCGGAGGCCAGGAGGCCATGTGTATATATTAACGGCAGACTTGAGATGAATGAAGCGGCTTCACGGCCTTGAAGATGTTAGATACTAGTACTACTGTGATGCCCTCTTTGATCATGCGACCTCCAGTCCTGCAGCTAGCCCGTTGCTCCGCCCAGGCCAACCAACGTCATTGTTGTTTTGCTTTCTCCATCTTCTGGACATCTTCGGCTTCATGTTTCAGCACTGAAGCATACCCTTCAAAGCAATCTTCGTGTGTACGATGCGTACGTACATGACGGAGGCGTACCACCGGTAGCGACAAATATGAGCTTCGTAGTGGAGAGCGTCCAGAGGATCGACGCGCAGTTGGATCGTGTGCAACTGGCGGACCTGCCGTCGGCGAGCTCTGCTACAAACTCTTCCTCCCATGGTGTACAACCGAAGCCTTCGACACGCTTGTTGGCTCTGCAAACATCCATACGAGGATTGACGCCAAGTACCTCTGGTCACCGGGCACTTCTGGCACCAGCGCAAATCGCGCTCTTCCTGTCAGCGCTCTCCGAGAAGACTGAGGCTTCGTTAGGCGTTCAAGAGGACGATAGACCTAGCAAGGAACCCTACGAGACGGAGCTAGAATGGCTGTTGGTGTCGAAGGCGACAACGCAGACGTATGGTCAGGTCTTGAAGAGCATACTAGATCAGACAGTGGCCATCGCGGACGATATATGGTACTGGGACGAAGTGCTCGGCTCGCGGCGGTACAGCGCTCTATATGGCGTCCAGATATCACCATCTCGGTTCTGGCACTGGTCTAATACGGTCTGGGAGGACGTCAAAGCAAGGGGAGGGAACTTCAGCATAAGTGGAGCGAGACAAGATGCTCAGGACACGATTGGGAAGAGGTGGCAGGACTTCTATGGGCTCGTGCGACAAGTCGTACGCGAACGCAGCGTGGGTGAAGTGCAGAAGCAGGTCCTAAGCCCAGTCACAAGGTACGTACAAGCGAGACTTTGCTCTCCCTACGGCAGGTGCTGCTTGATGTGCTCAAGGAGTCCACCAGCGGCCTGAGATCAAGCTGTGTCGCAGAGACATCTGCCATCCCATGAACCATCACCGCCGTCAAATGCTTGCTGGATCTCAGGCCGTGCATGTTCTCCCAGCGGTGCAGAAGCCAGGTATAGTGGTGCTGGAGTCCACTAGCCAACAGAAGAGACCCTTGTGCCGCTGAGATATCTTCAGTGCCGCTCGAGGCTGGCTAGAGCTTGTTGGAGATCGGGTTACTTTCATCGACATCCAGGACACGTACTGACACACAATTTCACAGACTGCGGAGTGAGATCAGACAGAAACAGAGCAGACTGAAGAAAGTCCGATTACGTAATGCGAATGCACTTGGTGTACTGCTCGGTGAAGGTCTGGCTAATGAGAGCACCCACGGTGACGGACTAGCCACGACCGAAGCACAACAGCATAGATGGAAGGTCTCAGTCGCACGCAATGTCGCCCTGATGGAGGCCGTTTTGGCTAAGGTGAACGATCTCGAAACGCCAATAGACAAGTTCGACGCTGCAGTGGCCGAGCTGACGGATGATGACCCTCTATATGGCGCGGAGATGTATTCAGACAGCGAGAGTGGCTCGTCTGTTGGACCGGAGGCAGTAGCCGAACGATTGACCAGGGTGCTGTCGCTGGCTTTGCCGCAGTATGACGCTTCCATCAAAACGGCAGTACGGAGCCACGGCAAACCTTCGCGAATCGTCCGGTATTGGCTTCCAGTCACGCTTGGCATTCTCTCATCGAGTACGATTCTGCGTGTGCTCGTCAACCGGAAGGCAGAGATACTACAATGGGTACAAGATCTTGGGACAACGGTGATCGACTTCTGGCGAAACTGGATCGTTGAGCCGACCCGGAAGGTCATTGGGACTATTCGGCACGACGAAGGCAGTGAGGTTAGCATTATGTCAAAAAGGTCCCTGGAGGGTGATAGAGACAGTCTCGAGCGCATGGTCGTCGACTTCGCTGTTGATAATCCAGAGAACGCCACAGGCTCCTCAACCAAGCTTACTGAAGCTGAGATCGTTGACATACGAGCCAAGGTCCGAGAAGGCGA
>JAKLLW010001205.1:0-17488 GCA_022814695.1 Neocatenulostroma microsporum
ACGCTCTATATACCTAATACTAATAACTATCTCTATACCGAAACTATCCGTATATACTACGATAGTCCTATTATAGGTTACCTTAGCTATAATAGAACTTACGACCTACTTAGTCGAGCTTATTACTAGCCTAGTATCTACTACGATATTATAGTTTACGTCGCTACGTACTATATCTATAGCTATACGAACGCCTCGAGGTAACGTAAGTAGGGCTTACTAAAGCTACTAGAGATTCCTTAGAAACGCTTTTAGTACCTTAGTATCGATCTTATTACTAGACTACTAGATAGCGGTCCTTATAGCTATAACGCGATCTTAGTAACCGTCGACTAGCTTACTAAGCTCCATTACCTTATTCCGCTTGTCTACTATAATAGCGAGTCTAGCGCTACTACTATTACTTAGGCCTTTGTCGATAACGTTTAGAAGCTATATAGCCTACTAGAGAGTATCGTTTTAGACTATAGTACTTAATTTATCTCGATATTCTAGATATACCTCTATAGCCGCTTTAGTATTAAGCGTAACCTATTAACTACGCGCTATCTAGAAACCGATAGTTAGACTAAGCGAATTAACTCTATTATTAAGAGCTTCCTTAGAATCTTTATTAACTACCGCTAAGACGATTAGTTAAATAGCTCTCTCTTATAGAGTTTACTAGTAATAACGTAAAATCTAGTAGTACTAGTATAAGTCCCTTCTTTACTATATATAGATTTAACCCTTAATTAGGCTTCGAGCCTACTACTATATTAGTAGTACTAGATAATCTAGAAGTACGTAACTATATTAATAAGTTTAATACTATTAAGAAAGCGTTAAATTAATAGCTCCGCTTCGTATAAGCGTAGTCTAAGAAGTAAGCGAATTGTCGCTAATAACTAGTACTAGCGTACGTAGTTAGTAATAAGGTTTTCGTAAATATCTAAGACTTACTAACTTAGCGACTAAGCGCTAAGCTTAACCTTCGTTACTTAGGACTATATAGTATTACTAAAGTAGTCTTACTATATACTTACCGACTCGACCTCTCTTTACTAATACGCTAAATATACGACGTCGTCTATTCTATTTAGCTACGACCGACGTCGCCGCCTCTAGATAGCTAGTTAATAATACTACTACTATCTATAGTTATTAAGAGGTAGAAGAAGTACTAAGTTAAGAATATCGTTAATAGCTATCTTAACTATCGCTATAGCCGCTTTAAGTACTTTATCTAGTAGAAGGGCTATAATAAGCCGAACTAGGAGCTAGTTAAGAATATAAAGAACTCGTAACTTCTTATCGACGAATACTATCGCTTCTACCTCTACTAGCCGAGACTTTAGAGTTAGAGTTAGGGTTAGAGTTAGGGTTAGCGCTAATATTAGTAAATATTACTTCTATAAGATCTTATTACCCTTATCTCTTAGAGTACGAGTTAGGGTTAGGGTTAGGGTTAGAGTTACTACTATAGCTACGACTACTACTACCTTTATTATCTCTACTATATTGTCGCTACTACCCTTAAGGTTAGGGTTAGGGTTAGGGTTAGAGTTATTATCGCTACGCTTCGAGCCTATATATAAGTATTATAGAAGCTCCGCCTTTAAAGAGAGGACCTACTATTATAGTATTACTATAGGAGTAGCTACTAAGAGTTATATACGTATATATAGACTAGAGTTCTTTATCTATCTATTTGTCGATAGTTAGTAAACTTTATACGTACTCTTATCCTCTTCTTTATTCGTTATCTTACGTCGTCTAGATAGATACTAAATAATATAAGTCTATCTACTTCCTTATATTTAATTAGTTACTATCTTAGGTATTACTTTTTTAACTTAGTTGTTTTCGAGTAAAATTTCTAATAGCCCTCGGCCTTATACTAGAGCTAAGAGGGTATATTACGAGTAAGAATACCTAAGGCCGGTTTATAGTCTAAGGTATACTAAGATAAGATAAAATCTCTTTATATATATTTACTATAGTTTAGTTACTTATAATAATATTAATTTATCTAATTATATATATAACTATACCTTCCTAAATAAGTTATCTAATAACTCTACTCTTATAAGCTTCGTAATATAGATTCGTACTTTTACGCTATTCGAACTTCTCTACTAAGATTAAGTACCTACTAGCTCGCTATATAGCTAAGCTAATAAGTATTATATAAAACTAGGTAGGTAGCCGATTTGCCTAAAAGAGGTTCGCGCTAGTACTCGGCTTTAGATTCGAATCTTCGCGTTTTCGCACCTCTATGCCAAGACTGAGCACTCGCTAGCTCTCTACTAAGCCGAACCAATTATCTGCAGTAGCGGTCTGGGCCACCCTCCTAGTAGAGACGCAAACCTCGCCGACTTCGACGCGTCTCTATCTTCGTCCCGCTTACTACATAGACCTACTCTTGCTTGCATCGAACCTCCAGAGTTGTAAAGCTACTGCCGTGGTCCCCTTAAGAATACGATGCCTATATACCCGGTGTTGGGCAAGAGACAACGCTCTAAGGCATCGACCGACGCAGCCAGTCTACCAGCGAGACGCACCAGACGACTTGCATTACCAGAGCTTGTTACTAGCAATGTAACAGAAGCCTACGAGGGCCGCGCATCGTTGCTAGGTCTACCCGCCGAGCTACGCCTTTAGATCTATAAGCAGCTCTCTGAGAGTCTGGTCGCCCCCTTGAAGGCCCTCTACGATGATTATCCAAAGCACTCTAGATTCGCAAGCTATGTCAATTTGCTCCTGGCTTGTCGTCAAATCCGCAATGAGGCCGAGCCGGTTTTTTAGAAGCTGTATGCCGACCGCATAGTCCTCTATTACGAGGAGTCTTCTGCTCTGGTCCAGATGGCGCAGAATCTCCCACACTATCCACTTCTTCGGCACGCGAGCTTCTGTATTCGCTCTGGAGCAGGGAACCTGCAAAAGACAGCAAGTGCGCTTGCAATAACGAAGTCCATCCACGAGCTGTTCGAAGAGCAAGCGCGCTCATCTCACGATGCCTACACCTACTACCAAACATATATAGAACTCGTAGGCTACTATAGCGTTGTCGTGCGCTCTAAGTTTAGTCTCCCTTTGACAGTGCTCGAAAAACTTGGATTCGTGAGGACCAGCCATGTCCACCCGAGATGCGACGATGCTGCGATTTGTGAAGCGCACGGGAGATGCTGGCCCTGTACTAAGCTGGTATGGCCCTATCAACCTGGCAGTGGGTGCACGTTAATGTGCTACAACTGGGGAAAAGGAAGTGCGATCTCGTTAGGGGACAAGGCCTGTATGGTGCTCGAAGGCAAGTTGAGCAGGCTTAGAACAAGCGGGTTTGATTTGCAACAAGCCTGCGAAAGTCTTAGACGGCACAAGAACGAGGCGAAGGAGTTGGCCGACGCAGCGAGCGCGCGGAGAGCTTTGTGGGAAAAGGATCTTGCTCGCATTAATGCGAGCTTAGCGATCAAGTGAGTCACGACTCTGCGGGTCTCTGCGAAGCGGATAGACATTCTGACACAGTGCACACGTGCATCGTTGCGCTCGCTCCATACCACACATCATCCTTGACTCAGTCCGTCGGGTGAGAACCGATCGGATCGCGCAGCAGCGGGGTGGCTATTGGGTAGCAAACATAATGCAGTGAAGCTCGGCAGATTGCTAAGCCATTCAGTGAATGCTAACAACGCCATCACTGTACCGATTGCAACCTCGACGGCTGAGAGTACAAACGCCGCCCATTGACGAACAACCGCTACTTGCTCACGTTCAGAATCGAATCAACCACCGAAACAGCATCTAGCATGGCCAAATCCAATATATCGACAATGCCATTCTTCCTGATGGCCCTGGCGATGCTTTTGAAAGGGTGCATCGCCTGTGGCATGGCCCTTCGGCATACACCACCTCTATCCGTGAACACCAACGACAGCGATCTGAAGAGTCTGCGGCAATTCTTGGTGCGAATGAACGGCACCACCTTCACCATGGAGTCGATGCGCAATCCCAATAACACTGTTGCTGTCGAAGACATCCACGGAAGACATCCGGGAGGGTCGGGCAGAGTCGCAAGACCACTGAACCCAGAAGCTCCGGTGTTCGATCATGAACTTGCAGCGCAAGTGCTGAGCGGCTGGCCGTATATGCGAAGGGGGTGTGGAAGATGTAGGGTGCGGTTTGAGGCAGGATCGAGAGTGATGTGAGGTGGGCATGGATCCGGTGCGAACGAGTGGAGAGTGCTGGTGCCGGGCTTGCTTGACCGCAGTGTGGGTGGCGGAAGTTGCTTGATATTGCGCCGGAGTATCTGATACGCCAACCTCCAAAGTACGAAAGGCTCGTCAACAAATTCAAGATCTCATGTCTGCCGGGATGTACACAATCGGCTGCAGAGATGCATGGGCCAGAGTCTCTGCGCCTCCGGCGACATCGTTTGCTGTGTCTTCCTTGATCTCGGGGTCAGAAAGATTATTGCTGGTACGTGCCCAGCGAATACGCTAGCTTCGCGGGTGTGTCTTCTAAAGAGGAGCCCATCTGTGTCCTAGGCTCATCTCGGGAGGAGACCGGTCTCCTGAGTACCTGATGACCGATACTGGTGGTCGATTCAAGCGCGGGAGGCGGAGATGGGACTGAGTGCGGTTACGAAGAAAGAGCCTAAGCTTCTGGCACGCTGTCCAACAGATCCCTGTGCGTGCATGCCACATGTTGCTGCGCTGGTTTTGATGCTCAATCAGCATTTTCTGACGGCCTACCACGAGCGCCTTGATGCCCATGCCATGGGATAGCAGACCGTGAGCACGTCGTGGCTTTGCTCCTGCGGACACAATGATGCGCTTGCATTGGCGTCTTTGAACGGCGTACACGTCATTCTCATGTGCGCGTAAGCTATAAGTATTGCTGTTCTGCACCCTAGATCTTCGTATCTCTTACCAACATCCACTCTCTGCAGACATTGTATGGTGTACTCCAGTCCTTGCTCAAAGCAAACCAGCCATGAAGACCACAGCGCTCTCCGTCCTCCTTCTTGGGGCAGGATGCGATGCCTGTGGTTGGTGGAAGACTCCACGCATGCCACAGGATACGGTCGGAAATGCAAGGAACATTATGAAAGGTTTCAACCACGAATGCATCAAAGGCCCGATGGCCCTGAAGACGAGCACTCGTCACGTTGCTCGCGACAACACGACCTCGACCAGTCACGACGTCCGCGACACTGACCGTGACCAGAGACGTTCTAACGCCCTCGACAATGCCTTCACTGGAGATCCAAAATCCGACCAACCCAGCCTCTGGCCTACCGTCCGCGAGTCGCTTAAGGACAAAAGCAACGTCAAAGATGTGGACCAGCACATGCTTCGATACTGCTTCGGCAACGTGGCGTCCTCGAAGAAGCTGACACCCATCCTATTGCAAGCTAATGCTCGCTGGTACCCTGCCACACTGTACTCAAACCTAGTTATTGGGCCGGATCCAGTATGCAAAGGCAACTGGGGTTGCGTTTGTAATCCTTTCACCTCGATCGACAGCCTCCGGATCATTGACGGAACTCTGATAGCCGCCGATGAGAAGGGCATCTATGCGGGGATGAAGGATGTGACTGCAACTACCATTGGCTTCACCATGTACAACCCAAAGAACAAAGGACACCCGAACGAGATGATCTTCAGCAACCACCAGGGTATGGATTTGGAGGATACGTATAGTCAGTACTTCACTGTCTATGGCATGGCTCATGAGCTGGGTGAGTGGTTTTATCACTGCGGCGAGGAGATTCACTGCATGTGTACTGACTGATATCTAGGCCACGCCATTGGGTTTCTTCACGAGCAGTCGAGAGATGATGCTATTTCCGGCAACTACATTAGGGTCTTTCCCAAGGAGCTTGCCAGTTACAAAGCAGCGGAGAAGGAAGTGCAAGAGAAAGGCGATAAGGACGCACGGTTGCACGGCTGCAAGACATTGGAAGAGAAGATGAATAAGTTGTACGTACCCAATGACTCTCCCTCCCACCGCCATGGACTCGCGCTCGTATACATGTAACAGAAGAGATACTGATCATTAAACCCTTCATAGATCCACCGATTGGCAGATTGCGAAAGACTACGGCTTCGTGGACATGGCCGACTTTGCGCCAGCGCATACGCTGGGCGCTTCCAAACACTACTCCGCCAGTAAGCGCTACGACTACCTAAGCATCATGCAGTACGACAGTATGACCGGGACTCCTTGGCACGTCCCGGACGAGCACGCGGACATGCATGAGTTTAAGTACGGCTTTGCTCAACTCAAGCATCCTGACCGGGTTTTCCCTGGCCAGACACCGCTCATCTGGTCTGGAGGCGCGAAGAAACATACCGAAAAGGCGATTTCGGTGCTCGACATTGTCCGGGTGGCACAGATGTATCCGAATCCTAATCCAGAGGTTGCGAAGCAACAGCTCGAGGCGGCGATGAAGTTGGAGGAGAAGGGGTGGGAGCCGGTGGAGGTGGTGTTCACGAAGCCAAATGGTGAGACTTGTCTTTCTACTATGGCTACGCCTGCGCCGACACCGGTATTGAAGTACCGTGGCGAGTAAAGCTTGAATCGGGTACTGTCAGCATGTCAAGATGGGAGAGCAGGGTGCAACTGTGCAGTGTTTTTGGGTGGAGCTTCAAGCCATTTTGGAGCGGTGCGCTGCTATTGAGCCCCGGGGAGACCATACCTGAGTTCGATTGCTGCGTGGAATGAAGGAAAAGAATGTGGGATGTGTTTGGCATCTCGCAGCGGTACGCTGCTGTTGAGGTCTCGGAAGGCAATACGTGAGATCGATTGTACAAAGCGGAGAAGGGAGGACATGGCGGCAATATTTCCATCATGTCCCAGCGGTATGTTGGCATGAGAGTGACAGACCGTCAGACGGCGATCACATGAGCTATGATGAGCACGGTTGCTGCATGGGAGGACGGAGACGACCACCAGTTTGTCACGATTTCGAAGGCAATAAGATTGCATTGGGTATGGGCTGGGTTCAATGTCGGGCAGTACGAGAGCGGGATATATGATGAGACCTGTGCTACTGCTGGCTGCACGTGCAACGAGCCACAGTGTGGGTCGGGAAGGATGGGCTTCCGTGCTATCTACTGCAGGCTGTGACAACATGTAAGTCAGCTTTATCTCAAGACCAGTACGTGTCTCATATGCTCATCATCAACCTCGTGTGTAAGCTCGTGGCATTCTCGTCCCCACGAGCGTCTTGAGCGGTCGCATGTCGTGAAGCCGTTGATTGACAGCAGCATATGCACACGATGTGCATGCCTTCTACGGCTGATGCTAGGCTTCAGAAGCCAGCATGACAGCTTGTATATACGACCACGTCAACCGCCGATGTGCTGTCGGTCACGGTTGCGACTCTACCCTCGGAGCGCCTGTCGTGGGACAGAGGGCCATGGCCAAGTCCTGCGGGACATTGTGTTACCGAAACTCCGCAGGTCCGATGGTGACACGGCAGCTAGAGCTCGTTAAGGAGCAATCCATCGGGCGAAATGATACTTGTTCTCAGCACACGCCGGTCTTGTATTAGGCTTTGAGGTCCCGACCCAGTACCCATAGTGAACGTCACCGCTTTCCACATGGATACAAAGGCCCATGCAAATGGCACCGTTGCTCGCGAACCGGTACATCCTAAAAGTCAGGAGCAGTTGACAGAGCGACAGCAATACTCAGCAAATGCTACCAGGCCACTGGATCCCAAGGCTCCAGCATTCATTCCTACACCTCTAGCGAACGAGCTGCGTGGCTGGAGACACGCTCATGCGCCGGGTGAACTCGATCGGGCCCGAGCTGTCCGGACTGAGTCTGACTATTACGCACTCTATGGAGGAGCTACTTGTAGCCGGATATGCCCATTTAATGATATCAGAAACTCCAATGCCTCGACTGAAGCTACTCCCAGCGTTGACTATTGGGGGCTACTTACGGGGCGTAGCCGGCCGAAATCGACGATTGCTGCCGACACGAATGGAAGGGCACGAGCACTATCGGAGCATGAGCATTCGAACAACGGGAACAAGGGCGCACGTCAAAGACAAGGGACCTGCCATGACCATGTGGTATCACAGTCAGCGTCGATGCATGCAGATGATGCTCAGCATACGACGTGACAGAGAATGACGATCAGATGGGAGCGTCTGCGACCTGTGCTGGGCACCTGCTGCGGCGTGTATGGGAAATTGGCATTGCATATGCACCGTCCAAGACTCACGGGCACGGTGACGACGCCTTGACAACGCACACCATCTTCACGCGCATGTGGCCGACAGATATTTAACCTTCCGCAACTGCTCCTCTTTCCTACATTCTCGCTCAACCAAGATACACTTCTCTGCACCATATCGGCAATCATTGACCTTGCTTCTGCACTGATAGTGGCCTCCAATACAACACAGCATGGCTGTATGGACTGGTACACTACTGGCGGTGCTGGCGCTCGCACAATTCGGTTTGACCTCACCTACCGGCTCGACGCCCTATAGTGGCTTCGCCGCCTACACCGGCCCGACCTGCGACCTGGGCCAGCCTCCACAACACCAAGCGACTGATGCACACCGGCACAAATCGAAACCTGACGCTGGTCTCAAGGCTGGCTGCAAAGGGCAGATCAAGTTACCAGCACAACATGTCGCTCGGGACAACACATCAGCTGACTTGAATGGCTATGACTCCAATGGCAATACAAAGCGAGGCGCTGGCCTCACACGACCACCTGTGGGCACTCACCCTTCATGGGAAACGATTTGGCCAATAGGAAGTGAAGTCGACGCCGACAAATACAAAGGTACTGAACTGGAGCACCGAAATCTGCTCAGATACTGCTTTGCCACTGATGATTCGAGCAAGAACCTGCGCGAGGTGTTGGTCCATGCCATTGCCTGGTGGTACCCTGCCATGCAATTTTCTGGTCTATTCATTGTCCCGGATGTTGGATGTGACGGTCTTTGGGACTGTGTGTGCGGTCCACACACGCGGGAAGATGCTTTGCAGATTCTGGACGGGTACTCTTTGAAAGATGAGGAGATAGGTACTGGTCCAAACAAAGTCCTGTCACGTTCTACTTGGACACAACTAGGGTACAGGGCTCGAAAGCGCCACGATGAAGTTCGGCCTGCAAACGCGATGCTATTCAGTCATCTGAAAACCGATGACAGAAGCGAGGCAACAATCGCCCACGCAGCCTGGGCCATGGCTCGCGAACTGGGTACGTGTCATCCTTGGAACTATTATATGGATGTGCCAGTGCTGATATCCGTCGTAGGTCACTCCATTGGCCTCCTCCACGAGGTATGCACGCACCGATGAGTGGTGACACAGACTCACAGTTTCGCGCTAATGCATAACAGCACCAGAGGGATGACGCAGTGAGCGGGAAACATATCACTCTTGAGTGTGACCAATTGAATGGATTCTGGGCCGCAGCAAACAAAGTCAAGGAAAGCAGCGATACTCGGTTCCCAGCAGGTCTAACACCAGCGCAGAAGATGGCAAAGGTGTAAGTCGTGTTGAACACACTGTCGGGTCGGTTGAATGGTCCTCGATGCTGATCTTATGGATGTGTAGATGCACAAACGGAGAGCTCGCGAAAGATTACTTTCCCATTCTTGAGTCCTTTCTCCCCGAGTCTGAAGTCGCCAAGCATAACTATTACGAAGCCCTATCCGACCTGCCCTACGACTATCTGAGCATCATGCATTACGACTCCATCACCGATTGCCAAAACCCCAAAGACTGGGAACATTACACTACCGGCTACACGTTATTGAAGCACCCAGATCGCACTTGGCCGGGGAAAACGCGGCTGATAGCGAGTGGCGGCAGTCAGGTCAATCTCAACAAGGCCATATCTGTCCTCGACATTGTAACAGTAACGAAGATGTATCCTTTCCCGGGAGGACCACATATTGCTGCAGCAAAGCTAGAGGAGGCCAAGCGGCTCCAGACAACGGGTTGGAAGGAGACGGCGTTCATGATTGAGCAGCCGGATGGAGAAGTTTGCTTCAGTACTACAGTTCGACCCGCTGAGACGCCGACACTTGAGCCACTTCCTCCGGTGAGGCCACCACTCAACCCGGCTGCCCCAGCCTTCGCACCCACAGTCACACCTCCAGCGCGCATTCCGCGGAAGCGACGCTCACGCTCGGGCAACATATAAGATCCTTCATGCATTGTTGTTGGACACTGGACGGCGACGGCAAGCGGCCGACCATGAGCGATGCTGCGGCTGTTAGCTTGCTATCCACATGCGAGAAACTGTATGTTTGCGTGATATATTTGGTTGGTGCGATTATCTGGGAGCCTTCTCTTTGATCTGGTGGTGCAGGCAGTTCTGGAGAACCGTCGAGCCGGAGACTATGCGAGGCATGGCGAGATCATGCGTGATCATGACGATCTGAAGATTGTTTTGGGCAGCGTGCTTGACGACCTGGATGGGATCAGATGATCTACGAAGAGCTGTGTGCTTCCAGTGTATATCTTTGCTATGGTACATGGAATTAGACAGTCTGCGAGAGTGCGAGGGTGGTGTTTAGAGTCTGCTTGTTTTGGGCGTTCGGCTTGTCAGACTGTTGACGGAGGTCGACCAGAGCCTCTTATGAGGACGATGTGGGCATGTGTATGATAGCTTCGGGTAACGATTCTCGGTGAATTAACTGGCTGATCCTGCACCAAAGCCTGGTGACAGGGGACATTGCTGCCGTCTCCTCAAGGCCGAAACTATCTGGCGCTGCTGTATCGTTCACTCGGTGATTGAGAGAAGCCATTCTCTGAGAGATAACATAACATCATGACAAGACTGCCTTAAAGCAAGGGAGCTACTGCACAGAGCTCTCCTAATCCAGCTATACAGCTTTGATGTCGACAATCAAGCGAGTATACCAGCACTTCCGCCACCGAAGACCTGGATCGGGATGCCCTTTCCCTCCTCGCTGCACGGGTCTCCTCTATCTCAACACCAATGGAGCACATAGACCGCCCGACGAGTGCTCCGCGGACACAGCACGTTCTGGGATGGTGCTGTTCAGCTCTTCAGACGAAGATGTGACCTTCGATCAGCTCGAGATGCGCACGCTGTCCTCAAATCCCATGCCTACCCGCGACTCATCTTCTTCGAATCCAACAGAGACAAGTCCAGATCATCCAGCCCCAACAAAGCACAATCATGAGCCCTCCGTACAGGACAGTGCCTAGCACGCCGCCGTACAGCCACGGCGGAACACCTAGGCAGGCTATCTCGGCTTGGTAGGCGAAGATTGAGATCCAAAGCAGGGGGTGGATCCCGGCGCCAATCGTCGTTGTACACTGCACAACCGCTGTGCGTGGCCGAGTTCTTCTCGTCTGCCGTGCAGCTCTGACGTAATCCATGAAGAGATTGAAGTTGATAGCGCCAATGACGAAGTTGAGAAGGCCTAATATGATGTAGCCTGTGAGGAACGCATGTTTCGCCAGCATCCACGCCGAGAGTGGTATCGAGACGTAGGGTCCGAGAGGTGTATCGACGGTGAGTCCTGTAGTGCTCATTATTTGGGTGTTGGCAGGGAGTTTTCGATGGGCGCTGTCTAGCTCAGTAGATATCGGCTGGTTCGATTGAGCGTTTTGGAATCGAAGGTTGCCGGCCCGTGCTTTGGTGGGCGCAAGACGTGCTTCTTCCACGAGCGTCCTGTCCGGCTACCTATACGCCGCAAGCTTGTTAGAAGAAGCTTTCGAGTTCTCCGGAGAAATCTGCAGTGTGTCAGAAGAGGATGTGGAGCATCTGTTGGTGAAAACGAGGACCTATGAGGAAAGGTCGCTTGTGTTGTGTCAAGAAGTCGCTATCCGGTAACTTGGAAACATCTTTTCACGTCCGACCCGCTCAGCAAGCAAGCGCACCGCAACGCAAAGCTGTAGAAGCGACGACACTTCTTCAGCTGTTATTGACGATATGTTTAGAAGTCGCTGAGGCCACAAGGGCTCCGATAACTTGATTCGCGTTATGAGTATATCCGAAGACCTCGAGCGATCGACCTGGAACCACGGAGCCAATGAGGACATGTTGTGTCCCAGAACCACGGTAGAATCTCTCGCACTTCTATGCAAAGGTATAACAACAGGCGGTGCTGTAGCTGGCCAGCTGCCCTATCTTCCAAACTGTAGACACACCTTCCTGCAGGACACGTACAACGGATCAACAAGTTGAACGACGAAGCCGCCCAAGATGTCACCCAAAGCCGTCTACGAACCCTACCCCGAGGCACCAGAAGCGGCCCATCTGCCGCCAGCTTACTCCCGATACAACCTACCAAGTCACCACCATGCGGAAAACGAGCTGGTCTACCTCGAGACCTTAGAAGCTCGAGAAAACTTGGCGCCTCTGAAGGACACTGTCCTATCCTACAAACAGAGCCAGAGACCTCCCCAGAATCTCCGTCGCCGGCCCAAATGGACGAGCGCACTGATCTGGTTCTCTCGGTTCCTCCTCGTACTTGTAATCGTAGGGGTGATCGCTGCCATCGTTGTGCCCTTTTACCTCTCTGCCAAGGAGGCCAGAATGGGCAGCGAGATCCTGGCCTAAGGGAAACGAGGACAGGGGTTGCAAGGAACAACGAACAACGTTTGCGGCCGGCGGTGTGCCCTTGAAACATCGGAGTCATCGGAGCTGTAAGCGGTGGGGGGCGGCGGAGGACGACCAGCTGCGACCAGGTTCCTATGATGGCAATCATGGCCTGCGTTCCGGTCAACAGCACGGCGACTTTGTGAGGGTAAGGCCACGCGGGCGGCACTCAGGCCTTCAGAAACTACCAACGTGGTAATGGAGGAGTAGCCGGTGGCTTGCGAAGTGTGTTAATGTTCAAGTATGTAGTAAGCGATAGAACGTCCTGATCAGCACTTCTTATCTACTTGCCACACTTTGAGCCCTCTTCGCCCAACGACTCGCTTCAATGAGGGCCAAACACCATCGTCTCCGAAGTCTAGATCGTCCAAGCCGATATGCTGGCGATCTTCGTGTACTTGCTCCAAGGTGAACTTGGTTCCGGAACCGGAAATAGTAAGCTCCGACGCCGTGTATGCATCCAGGAACATGGCGCTTGCAGGCGCCACGAGCAGCGTGCTGTTGTCACTGCTTCGGCATGTCGCGGTAGCAGCTACTCGCTCAAGCATGCGCTCGCCAGGCATACCCATCAAGTCCACCGTCTCTACTGCTGCACTCCTCGCACCCAATAGCCACCGAGGTGGGCTGTACGTCTTCCACCACAGCACCTGCGACACGTTCTGTTGCTGTGCGATCCATCCTTGTACCGGTACTACACCAGCTTGATGATAGAGACCAAACACGGCAGCCGCCAGTACGTTGAATGCGACCCAGCTGGCAATCCAAAGTCGAGATAAGCGCCTGGGTAACTTGATGGCAGATAGCAGCAGGGGTACGGCCGGAAGCAGGAAGCGCGGTTCCTGGTGCTTAAAGCAAGATAGTATTGCGATGCCGGCGATGCCCGACCAGAACAAGGTGTCTTTCCTGCTTGAAGCGAAGAGCAACGGGTATGCTGGACCGATGAGCTGCGGTAGATTCGCCACAAAATGCTGCCAGAACGGATGTAGGCCATGTTCGGCCAAATTGGCCGTGTTGAGGTTGTACACCATGTTGTTCCAGGGTGTGATGATAGCCTTGTTGTGAAGCTGCCCGAGGCTGAGCCGTGGTCCAGTGGAGTAGAACTCGGTATCCATGGCAATCGCTATCCCAGCAATCAAGCCGCCTGCCATGACCATGATGGGCAATCGCAGTGGCTTGCTGCGAAGATGAGGGAGCAGCTGCACTGCCGGAACAATCAAAAAGGCCGGGAACGTGATGCGATTGAAGATGCCGAGCACGCCCAAAAAGGCCAGCGCGACGTATAGCCTGACCTGAGTGTGGTCATTATCTTTCATCATGCGGCGCATGAGAACGATGGCCCAAAGTACGATAAGCGTCTCGATGCTGTTGGAGAAGGTATGCGTCTGGAACGTCCAGGTAACGTACGAGGAGGATACTAGAAGTAGAGCCGTAGCTCGCTCACGCTTCTCTTGCATCAACTCGTGGAGCGCCCAGTCTTCGAGTACGAAGCTCAGCAAGAACATAAGGATCCGCATGGCGTAGAAGACACTGGTTGGGGTAGCAGTATAGCTCACGCCATCGCAAATCCATTTGAGTACCGTCAATGGAGGACCGTAGACCAGCCATAGTGGGAAGACGCTGCGGATGGGCTGCTCCGACGTAAACTCCCAGGTCCTGTATGATGGCCAGCCGAAGACTTGTCCTACCTTCGTGTCAGACTTGTTCCCTAGGTACGAGGAGGGATGCTAGATACCAGTAATGATCTCTGGGCCTTGAAAGTGCTCATCTGGATGGATATAGCTCGGCGAAAGGGCGAAGTACAGCCGAACCAGTATGAGGAGCAAGTAGATCCTGCGTGACATCTTGAACATGGTGGCGGGCTATCTCGCATACCAGTGATACGGGGTCAATCGGGGAGAGAACGGTTTGAACATTGCTATCGATGAGTTGAACATCTGTGAGCAAAGTAGATCGCGAGACAGGAGACACGCGTGTGACCGCGTTGCGCTCGGACCATCGTGGTCTCAGATCTAACAGCACAAGCAGATGGTTAGTCACCGGCAAGTAGCTAGCATCATAAAGGCAGGGCGGCTCTCCTCGTGGTCATCCTATGGCTCATCACCATCGACAGTATATTCATTCACTCCGAGAGGAAGGCGTCTCCTGCCGCGAGTCATGCAGATTGCTGCCTTCCGCAGCCTTGCGAAGCCACGATGCGCCACACCCGGTGACGGCCCTGGAACCCAATGGAAGGGAACGATCAGGCAGACATGGCAGTATTTGCTTAAATGTTTGCTCAATTCCTTTGATATTCAGTGGTTGCTCCGCAAACGCAATTGCACATTCATTGAGTCACTGGTCCCTGCACCACGGTTGCCTTACCGGGAGCTTCCGCGCGGTGGCCGCAAGCTCACTTTCACGATTGCTCCGCGACTTCAAATACTTCCAACTTCAATCTCCACCTTCTCGCAACAACCAACCACAACTACCAACTTCAGAAACTTCCACAGCTTCCAACACCACCGCAGCGACTTCAACAACACCATACCAACATACCAATACCACACATACCCACCACCAAAACAACTACCACCATCACCATGTCTGCCGAAGACCAACAGATGGTTAAGCTCGTCAGCTCCGACAGCGTCGAGATCCAGACCGGTATGTCGCTCACTGATATTGACACCGACTCACTGGCAGCTCACTGACATCTTCCACAGAGCGCAAGATCGCCGAGCGCAGCATGCTCATCAAGAACATGATCGAGGACTTGGGTGCGCCAGGCGAGGAGCCAATCCCGATCATGAACGTGAGTCACCTCCACCCCGCTGTCCCAGCACCCCACTTCGCATCACCTCGCATACTGACACGTCCTACCACAGGTCTCCGAGGCCGTCCTGCGCAAGGTGCTCGAGTGGTGCGGTCACCACAAGAACGACCCCGCGCCGACTCAGGATGACGATGCCGATTCGCGCAAGAAGACTACAGACATCGAGGACTGGGATCAGAAGTTCATGCAGGTCGACCAGGAGATGTTGTTCGAGATCATCCTCGCGGCCAACTACATGGACATCAAGGCCCTCCTTGATGTCGGCTGCAAGACGGTGGCCAACATGATCAAGGGCAAGTCGCCGGAGGAGATCAGGAAGACGTTCAACATCCAGAACGACTTCACACCCGAGGAGGAGGATCAGATCCGCCGTGAGAACGAGTGGGCTGAGGACCGCTAAATGCGGCTTCTACCAATGGTAAGATCCCCAATGCGATATCCAACATCTACGATACCAGCGACGCGGCTGCGGAGGGCATGATGATGCGGCGGAGAGAAATGGCTATTCTTTTGGGGCGGAGCGGTGGATATTACTGATGATGGCGTTCGAGGAGTTTCATGGGTGCTGGGTCGCCTTTACGACCTGATTACGATGCTATGCGGCCTTTCGGCTCCGTGCAGTTCTACCTCACAGTAGATCGGCGGCTGGAGGACTCGCAACTCTATGCGATATGCTGCGCTGCAAAAAGGCGCGATGTAGCTTAACACAGCTACTACTCAATCAACACAAACCAACTCTTGCCTCTCACCTCTCACCTCTCACCTCTTATCCCAAATGACTTTCCTTGTGGTCTTGTGCGTGCGCGTTTGCATCAGTACCGCTGGGCCATGTTTCACGTTGCGTGAAACCTCAGGCAGTCAAAAAGCTTCCTCCGCTTACAACGCCTCCACCAAGCTATCCCCTCCAAAACATACACACCCATACACCCATACACCCATTGCAAGCCGTCCTCGGACGCACCACTGCTCATCATGCTCTCCGGCGTCCTCCTCTTCAACCAAAAGGGCGAACTCCTCATAATGCGCGCCTTCCGACAAGACATGCGTCCCCGGCTCGCCGACGTCTTCCGCATTCAAGTCATCTCCAATGCCCAGATCCGCTCGCCCATCCTCACCCTTGGATCCACTACTTTCAGCCACATCAAGAGCGATAACATCTACGTCGTTGGCGTTTCTAAGGGAAATGTCAATAGCGCGTTGGTGTTCGAGTTTCTCTACAAGCTGGTCAGCCTCGGGAAGGCTTACTTTGGACGATTCGACGAGGAAGCTGTAAAGAGCAATTTCGTGATGGTATATGAGTTGCTGGATGAGATTGTCGACTTCGGGTACCCGCAGAACACCGAGACAGAGACGCTGAAGATGTATATCACGACCGAGGGGGTGAAGAGCGAGAGGGCTTTGACGCATGAAGATAGCAGTAAGATTACTATGCAAGCTACTGGTGCGCTGAGTTGGAGGAGGGATAACATCAAGTACCGCAAGAACGAGGCGTTTGTGGATGTGATTGAGGATGTCAATCTGCTGGTCTCTGCGAGTGGGACGGTGTTGAGGGCGGACGTCAACGGAGCGATTGAGATGAGGGCGTACCTGTCAGGAACGCCTGAATGCAAGTTCGGCCTCAATGACCGCCTTACTCTGGGCGAGAACGGCACGGATACCTCGCTGGGCGGAGCGATTGGGAATATGGGTGGTAACAAGGCTTCCAAAGCCGCTGCTGGCTCTGTGACGCTGGAGGACGTGTCTTTGCACCAATGCGTCAAGCTCTCCTCCTTCACCAATGACCGCACAATCTCTTTTATCCCACCGGACGGAAGCTTCCAACTCATGACGTACCGCGCCACGGAGAACGTCAACCTGCCGTTTAAAGTCCACGCCATTGTCAACGAAGTCGGTAAATCCAAAGTCGAATACTCCATCGCCATAAGAGCGAACTACGGCTCCAAGCTTTTCGCCACGAACGTCGTGATCAAGATCCCTACTCCTCTGAACACGGCGAATACAACGCACCGCACGAGTCAAGGGAAAGCGAAGTACGAGCCCTCCGAGAATGCCATTATCTGGAAGATCGCGCGCTTTACAGG
>JAKLLW010001206.1:0-17452 GCA_022814695.1 Neocatenulostroma microsporum
AAACGTGTACTATACCGCGCTGTACAGTAGAACCAAGCTCACGGACTCTCCGCGTGCACTGTCATCGCCCATCCAGGAAGACTCATCGCACTGTCTGTCAGGTTTCTAACGTCTCTTTATCTTCAATCTGCCGCCAGCGCGCTACGCTGCTTCGTCGAGCATACAAGGGGCAGAGCTGCGGTGGTCAAGTGATGCCACAACGTTTATCTCAGAGCCAGTGCACGCAGAGATATGCAAGCGCTGGTAGTCTCTGCCATGATATTGTATCACTTGATGTAAAACGGAGAAATACACCAGTACCTCCCTTACGTCTCCACAGCGGCATTTAGCGGCGTTTACGGTACATAATCATCACAATGTCAACTTTGTAAAGCACAACCACCGAGATCAAGCATCCCAGCCTACCCGGAAACGGTTGTCCACGCTCCATCGACAATCCTTCGCTCGTTCCGAGAGTCGAGACCATCGAGACAAATCTGGCAAACCAGTCAGACTAGTATGCTCTGTACCTCGCGAGCATCCTCAAGCCTTGAGCGAATCCAACCCTCACCCCTCAACTCCTCACCTGCCCCTGCCCCTGATACCGCCACTCACTGACCCACGCTCTACACCCCTCATCCCCATCCCCATCCCCTTGCCTTCCATTCGTAGTAGCATAAACACCCACAAGCGTGCCCGTGAAACCAAAACTCAGATCCGCCGCGGGAGCATACCCAAGCGTCTGCATCCAATGCTCGTGCCCTGCGGGGGCGGCGGAGAAGGAGTAGTGGGTGTAGTTGAAGGCTTTGACCCCTATCGTCAGAGTTGGCAAGCCTGAGTCTTCGGTGAGCCAGGTCTCATTGACTGGGACGATGAGATCGGGTGGGGTGAGTAGGTACGATATGCCGCGGAAACGGAAGTGGGGTGCTAAGGTACTGCTTTCGCCGTAAGAGCTGGGAGTGAAGCTACTGGAGGTGTTGGTGGAAGAGGTGGCGTTGATGGGGAGCAAAACGACACCCAAGTCGAAGTGGTGATTTTGTACGAGAAACACGCTCACGCCAGCTTCGTCTTCCTCGTTCTGCAGGTCAAAGTCCATGTTGACGGAATAGGTGAAGAAAGTATCGACCTGTCTCCTCCCCACGAACGTCTGCCCTTGTGGACCAGCGTAATTGCCATCGTAACCTGTGAGGTTCAGGACGGAGCTGGTGAGTTGTAGTTGGCTCTCATGCCCTGGAGGAGAGACGACGTAGTTCTCTTTGACCGGTAGTCTCCAGTGCACCAACTGAGGCGGTAGTTCGCTTCCTGGCTCCAACGTGAGATAGTCGGGAGCCGTAATTAGCGGCCCTTCTCCCTCCTCCACCAACTGCTTCGGCGGCAACGCCCATCCACTTTCCACCCCACTGACATTACTGAAAACCGGCCACGCCCCTTCCTCCCAACTCACAGGCGTCAAAACTGTCTCCCGTCCCATGGGATAGACGGTGTACTCCGGTCCGCTCCTCGTACTGAGCGCCACTCCCCACCAATTCCCCGCCGCATCTTGAAAGAGATCCGCGTGTCCTACTGTCTGGAAGTAAGAGCTCGTATTCGCTTGCGTCAAGACAGGATTCGCTGAGTTACTCTCGTAAGGTCCATTTATATGGGGAGAGCGAGCGATATCTACCTCGTGATTCAAACCTGTACCACCCTCCGCAATCATGAGGTAATAATACCCGTCTTTGCGGTAGATGTGTGGGCCTTCAGGGGCGAGTCCGCCGGTGCCTGCAAAGCGTCAGCCTACCCTTGGCCACGCCGGCCACGCCGGCCACGCCATCTCAGTCAGAAGAAGCAAGTCAAATAGACGGGCGTACCATTCCAAATATTCACGACCTCCCCTACTTCTCCTGTAGTGAGGTTGATGGGCGCTTGATTGATACCTGGTTGAAGATGCCATGGGTGTGAGCCCGTCACGTAGGTGCTGCCGTCTGAGTCCCAGAAGGGACTTGTGTCGTAGCCCGCGAAGTCGAAGTGGATGGGGTCTGACCAGCTATCACTCCTAAATGGGTCTGTTGAAGTGAGGATGAAGTTATCCCATCTGTTTAAATTCGTCTGGTCTTGATCATCAAACACCAGCGTCGTCAGGATATAAAACGTCCCTTCATGGTATCGTATAGCAGGTGCCCAGATCCCGGACGTTGACTTGTTTGTGATGGCAAGGTCCGGTAACTGTTCCGGCCGTGAGAGTGCATTGGAGACGAGTTTCCAGTTGTACAGGTCCTTGGAGGCATGGATCGGTATCCCAGGAAAGGCGGAGAAAGAGGAGGAAGCGCAGAAGAAGGTGTAGTTGAACGCCCCACCCCATAGCCACCCCCCACCCAATCCCCGCGGCTCGGGGACAGAGATGCAGGAGGGATCTGGGTGGAAGCCGGGGAGTATGGGGTTGAGGTAAGTGCTATTCTTTCCAGTGACTGGAGTGACGAGGGCGGTAAGGAAGACTGAGAGGAAGGTGGCAATGGGTGTGGATGGTACCATGGCTGGAAATAAGACGACTATTTCTCCTGCTATGACCTACTGGTGGCTTGAAGAACTACCTTATATTACTGCGAAGTGCTTTGGTCTGTCGCACAAAAGCGTACCGAAGCTGGATCATGAGAGCCCAAGGGTCGGTGACAATGGAGCTCGCCGCCTTCTCTTTGTTCCAAACAACACTGGAGCTCTTGTATCTACCGCCAGATATCTTACAGCCACATCAGTGTTGGGAGATAGCGTGAGGGATATTGACAGGCTCTCCAAATAATCTTGCGACTATCAAGCAGCCGTAGAGGTCGCTCGCAGGTCAAGAACGAGTTGCGATCGTGGAAGAGCAAGCAGCGACGTCCATTGTCACCAAGCCTTGGCCGCAATGCTGTTCTCTTTCTTGACCGATGTTCGTTGACCCCTCAGGAGGAGGGCATGCATGAGCCAACGAGGCGGCTAATTGTAGTGCCGTAGGGTAAGCATGACCTACGTCAATGTGCAGACTGGAGCTGTTGCTCTTGGGTGTGCCTTTGTGCGCTGAACATTCTTCAACGACGTCGTCTCCGGCATCGATGTAGTAGAAGGAGTCGTCGGTGTGTTCTTGAAAGTCGTTGTCCCGCCGATTGCCAAGCGGTCACCGTGCCATCACGCCGCTGAAGTCATCCCTGTTTCACCTCGTCCGTTCCGGGACCCGAGAGATTGGGAACAAGTCACGCAAACTGAAGGCAAACACCCATCCACTTCTAGCAATCTCCACGCACGAACCAAGACTCTATAGCGATGCTTGAGGACAGGGAACAATTCATAACACGACTGCGCAACGTATTCTTGCCGACCGAGAAGTAAGAGTAGGATCGTACGAAAACGAAAGACGGCGACGGCGGCTAGATTGACCAAGCCACCTCCACAGGACGTCGCGCAACACGAAAGTCGCACGCATTCACACCCGCCGCGATACAGCGGCAAGCAAAGCTTCGCAGCAGACAAAGTGGCGACTTCCGACTTCCTCTTCGTCAGCAACTGGAGCAACTTCAAAAATGGTCTGACCCAAGCCGCCCGGCCTGCCGCCTTAACCCGCTCCGTCACACCCTCGCCCGCAACACCGCCGCGCAAGTCACCCATTCCGCTCCCCAACAGACTGGCAAAGTCGGCCAGCTCGCCGCATATCAAGAAGATGGCTGCGGGAGTTGCGCCACCGGTCATGAGGCACGATGACATGAATTATGATACGCGGACGCCGTCGCCTGTGCAGAGGTCGGAGAGTATGGATGCAGCAGCTCCGGGTGCTGCTGCGGAAGCAAAGGTGCAAGATGAGGCGTATAAGCCCGACTTGAGCGCCGAGGTGGCTATGCTGAGCACGAAGCTGGTGAATGCGATCAATTACCAGACGAATCTGGACGATTCGCTGCAGCAGACACGGCATGAGCTTGAGACGGCCAGGAAGGAGCTGGAGGAGGTGCGAGGGCAGAAGAGGGAACAGGATACGCTACTATCTACCGGCCAGCTTGTACGGAGAAGTTATGTGGATAAAGAGATGGCGAGATTGCGGGAGGAACTTGCGCAGGAGAGAGCAGCGAGGGCAGAGGCGGATAAGGCGAAGAAGGAGACTGAGGGCGAGCTGGAGAATCTGACGACTGCGCTTTTTGAGGAGGCGAACGGGATGGTGGCAGCAGCGAGAAAGGATACGGAAGCTGTAGAGAGGAGGAACAGCCAGTTGAAGAACCAGCTCAATGACACGGAGTTATTGTTGGCGAGCCAGCAAGAGCAATTGCAGGATCTGAAGGGTGTCATGGAGCGTATGGAGAGCAGGAGTGAGCATGGCGGAGGGGATGCAAGTGTGCCTGTTACGCCTATTGATGCGCACCGCACCGCCGTCTGGGACTCTTTACAACTCTCGCCGAACGGGCATGCAGCGGATGTAGCTCCGGACCACCCTCTCCACTTCTCACAACTCCTACTTCCGGTCATGAGAACAGATGTCGCGGCGTATACCGATTTCCAAGATCTCCTGTCTCTCGCTCGACGCGCCCAACCACACTCGAGAAACACAAGCGGCAGCACTCACAACCTCGGTTCCTCCTCCAGCCAGACGAACCTCGCTTCAACCGCCTCCAGCTCTTCGCCGAGCCTCCCGGGAGCCTTCTCCTTCGGATCTTCTTCAGCAAACAACTCCCCATCATCTTCATCCTTCGGCTCCGTACCCACGCCTCCCCTCAAAGACTCGAAATTCTACAAGCGATCACTGCTAGAAGATATAGAACCTACCCTCCGACTCGACCTGGCTCCAGGCCTTTCTTTCCTAAGCCGACGAAGCGTGCTCTCCAGCCTCCTCTCCGGTAGCCTGGTCGTAGAGCCCTTCGCAGCGCAAAACAGATCCTACGGACTCGGCGCAGTGTTTGCCTGCGCTCTCTGCGGAGAAGCGAGGAAGAATGAGCCGTACGTTAGGAAGTACAGGTTCAGGACGAATGAATCTGAGGACGCGCAGAGGTATCCTCTATGCGACTGGTGTCTTAACCGTATCCGCGCAGCCGGAGACTTCGTCGGTTTTCTAAGAATGGTAAGGGACGGGCACTGGCGTTGCGATTCTGATGAAGAAGTCAAGGGGGCGTGGGAGGAAGCCACCAGGTTACGAGAGCGTATGTTCTGGGCTAGGCTGGGTGGAGGCGTCATCCCGGCTCCACAACAGTTGGCGGTGAGGAGGGAGGTGGAGGACAGTCCGTCGACTCCGTCGAGCGCAAAGGGCGTCAAGAGTGCGAGGCAGAGTCTAAGCCTCGAAAGCGTTCCGGAACGACAAGCCAAAGAGAATCTGGAGGCTGCTATGAGTTCTGTGCAAGAGGTTACTGCTTCGCCACAGGAGCAGGAGCAGGAGCGCATTGATGGTGCTGAGTTGCAGACTCCTCAACCCAATCGTCAGAGTAGTGGGAGTAGTATCGGGAGAGCCATCATAGGCGCGAGTTCGGGGGTTTTGGCGACGGGGAGGCCGGATGTTGCGCCTCAGCAGCAGCCTGAACAAACCGCCCAGTCAGCAGTTGCAGTCGACGTGGTCGACGTAGTCGATGGCCCGAGCGATGCCGATGCTTCGCTTGAAGCTCAAGGGAGTCCAGACGAGGAAGATGAAGCAACAACCCCGTTCGAAGACGCACAAACTGAGACGGACAGCCAGGAACAACAGCTCCAAGCGGACGAGCAGCTTCAACGGGAAGCCGGCGAAGCCGCGGAAGCCATGCCACCACCTCCACCTCCATCTCACTCATCTCAACCACCGCCGCCAGCCGACCCAGTCGAGGTCGAACAACAGGCTGTTCCGACAGTGCAGGAACCCGCCCCTTCGCCGCCAGAACACGAGATCCCGGCCACTCCGGCCCCGAACGAGCGAAGACCTTCGGCGGTGCAGATGCGGATAAAAGCTATGGAGGCCAAAGCTCGCGAGGCGAAGGTGGAGGTGGAGAAGAAAGTGCCAGGCGGCTTCGACTAGATCATGGCCGTCACACGCATTGATTTGAGTCTTCTGAGGTGCATTTGGCGAAGCATTTTAGGGTAAGGGTTATGTATTATATATATGGGAAGATGGCATTGTTTTGGCAGCGGGCCGGCATGAGTGCGGCATAGGGTATCGAATCAGGATAAGGTAGATAAGACGCATGCGAACGCCGGCTAACGCCGTGATTGGTGTATGAGATCACGGTACGAAAGGGAAGGGGAATGTGTAATGTAATTGTAACGTGTACGCTCTTGACGCACATGCTGTGCTGACTTCCCACGGCTTTCTCTGCCTGCCTATCTGGTGGCTAGAGCTAGAGTGTTAGTCGATCTATGCAAACTCTGGAGCAAGCAGCAATCAGTCGGCATCGAAGATGGTGCGTGACAGATCGTCGGCCTTGTTCTTGGAGCCTTCGAAGACGTGCGGAACCTGATGGCCCACTGGCGACGCCGTCGCGCCAGCCTGACGAGGGTGGAATCTTGTCGATCTCAAGTAAGCACGAGCCGGGCAGCGCTGAGTTCAGGGCTTGTAGAGGAGGTCCCTAAGGATGCGAACGCTGACTCGGGAGCGCAAGTCTGGACTGTTGATGCTCCGGCGCCGCAACTTCCGAAGACTATGCTTGAGGAGTTGAACGGCAAGCTGCCATACGACTTGGTGATGCATCACTTGCAGCTGGATTACAGAGTGTGAGCTGAAGTGGTGCTGCAGCATCTCGAGAACTCATGCGAATACTAAGGTAGTAGCTGAAAAGGGCCAGCCCAATAAGACTGCGTAAGTTGACGGGCACGAGAAGATGCTAGCTAGCAACAGGCGTGACAACTGGTGCAAACATTACGTGCACCCGCAGGCAGCTAAGAGGTGTGCTTAATGAGAAGCGCCATCAGAGAAGGCGTCTAGCGTCCGGGAAGGCAAGTCTGAGCGGGCAGGGAAAGCCACAGGAGAGGGTGAAGGGCCAGGCGTCCTGAGTGTGAATCGTTCTTCGAGTCTTTCTATGCTGAACAATTTGCTATTAAACGTTCCCTAGTAGTAAGTTACCGTTGATCTCGACTCAGAGAGGTGATTTGCGACACCATCCATGGCCGCGCAGACAGGAGGACTACGTCATGTTGTTGCTAAATGACGCTCGGAAGTGAATGCTGTTGAAGCTTGGCCACCAAAGCTTTCAAGTATTTCCCTCTTGCTCTGCGTTCTCCTCATACAGATTCTACCCTCGCAAAGAACATTGCCATCAACACCCTCACAATGGCGCTTCAGAAGCTAGCGCCGAGGAAGCGACGAAGAGATGAGGACGAGGATCACCAGCCGACCAGCAAGCGTAGCAGGTAGGTGTCTTAACCTAAACGATGCCACAAACCGTGTGATTCACACGGATCTGTAGGTCCACCTACTCGACAACCATCTCTGTCCTCGTAGGCCCCGACAAGAGAAAGTTCACTGTGCACAAGGACCTCATCTGCAAGCATTCCCGCTTCTTCGCCGCCGTATGCTCTGGGCAGTGGAAAGAATCAGAAGACAACGAAGTCCAAGTCCGCCTCCCTGAGGTACCCTCGTCGTTGTTTTGAGATGTACATCGAGAAACTGTACTCGCCGTCGGCCGACTTGCAAGAACTCTGCGCCGCTGGACTCGAAGACTACGATAAGCGGAATGTCTATGAGAAGGACGTACGCTCCGTGCACTGGTTGATGGAGCTTTGGGCCATCGGAGACTATCTTCAGGATCACGGCTTCCAGAACGCAATCATTGATGTACTTGTCAAGGCTGCCGCAGAGAGGAGGCCAAGGGTGTGCATTGCGTGGGCATCTATCGAGTGGGCTTTCGCCAACACGAGCGCCGATTGTGCACTCCAGAAGTGGCTGGTGGATGAGTTGGCCTGGAGAGTCGATGAGAAGTTTGTTGACAGCTGTAAGCGCCATCTGAAGGGCATGTAGGTCGACTTCCTCTTGAGCTTGATGAAAGCCGTTGTTGTTGGGAAGTCAAGGGAGAAGCTTGAGGTGGTGGAGAAGTGCAAGCATCATGTGCATCCGGAGGGCACCGAGAAGTGCGGATTAATGAGTCGAGCGGACAAGAAGGGAGAGGAGCAGGTGAAGCGAGCGTCCGATATGGAGACGAATGCATTCGGATAGTGTTGCGTGCCTCACTTTCACATGCCAAATGCATGTCATGTACGATGTCGTCATCAAGTGAGGTTACAATGTGAGCTTCCACAGACCATCACTGAAGCCTACAAGTACCTGCCTCTCGCTCCTCATTCTTCGAACTCAACATCAACATTGGCACCACTGAGATGGCGCCCCCAGACGCTACGCCGAGCAAGCGGCAGAGAGATGATGACGGTCAATCAAGCACCAAGCGCATTAGGTATGACCACAAAATTGCACACTCAATCACTAGCATCTCACTCACCACTGTTACAGGTCGAAGTACTCCACTACGATCAAAGTCCTCTGCGGCCCAGAGGAGACCGCCTTCACCGTCCACGAAGACCTGCTACGCCAGCAATCCAGATTCTTCGCCGCTGCCTGCTCCGGCAACTGGACAGAAGCTCGCGAGAAAGTGGTGCGGCTGCCAGACATTCAGGCATTCCACTTCGGCATATATGTGGAGAAGCTGTACGCAGTCTCCGCAGACATCCGTGGGCTGTGCAAAGAAGCGGTAGAAGCTGCCGGCAGCGAGATTGAATTCCTATCAGAGAAGGAGGTGGCGCGTGTCACGCAGACACTGTTGCATCTCTGGTTGGCGGGAGACTTCCTGCAAGACACTGCGTTCCAGAACGCGGTGATGGACGATATGGTTCCAGGAGTCCTGAACGTGCCACCGCCTGTCCTTGCCTGGATCACCAAAGCCGTGAGCGACGACTGCAGATTGCACGTCTTCTTGGTGGACCTCGTGGTGCCATATATAGAACCCGGCCGCATGGAGTCTTATGACGATGTCTCGGCCGGATTCTGGAAGGCTGCTCTTATGAAGAGCGTGACCAAAAGCCATCACGTAAGACCAACCTTGGCCGACAGATGCAAGTACCACGTTCATCCGGAAGGTCTCAAGAAGTGCGATTGAGAAAACGAGCACCTGGAGATTGCGATTCTGGGCTGGCGGGCGGGCGCGAAGGTGAGATAACGGCGAGAAGCGCTAGATGCAAAAGAACTTATGGCGTCTCTTCGATCGGCATCCTGCATCGGAGGAGCATCAAGTGCTTTGATGAGTAGACGGGCTACTCAGATAAGGTGTAGGAAGCTGAGCGGACAGTGTCTATTGAGTATGTCACTATCCAGGAAATCCGGCAAGCCGCCCTCCTTCGGTCGAGAGGTGAAATGCTTAGGCCCAGTAGCGTAAAGTAGAGCGGACAGTGCCTCTCGAGTATGTCCTCTTTACGATAGCCAAGCAAACAAAGCAAGCCACGGTAGAGCGTTCCATTCAATCAGCCCGAAATTCACACCCGAAGCATCCTCCATAGAGTGAAGCCTTGGACTCGCGCACATGTCATTCGTGTCCCAGTCTCTTTACTGAAAGCAACACTCCTACCAATAACTCTTGAAGTATGAGTATGTTGAGCTTTTCATCCCTTCTGCATCACCCGCTCATAACTCGTTCTCCCAAAATCGTCATGGCTTCGAAGCGCAAAGCAGAAGCCTTTGATGAACCAGACACAAAGCGAACCAGGCCAGACTTTCTCCGCGACACCATCACCGTCCTAGTAGGCGCAAAAGAGCGTTCCTTCACCATCGACCGCAATCTCATCTACACACGCTCCAAATTCTTCAAAGCCGCTTGCTCCGGTCGGTGGTCGAAGTTGGGTCCAGAAGGGCAAGTCATTCGGCTGCCAGAACAGGATCGTTCCGCATTCGAGGTCTATTCCAAATACCTCACAATCTCCATCCCATGCCTCTTCAACATCGCACAATACGCCACCAGAGCACATCCAAGATCTGAGGTATCTGCCGGGGAGAGCCTGCAGCTCACATTCATGACTCTTGCACGTTGTTGGATGCTCGGCGATTACTTGCTGGATCCTAACTTCCAGAACAAGATCATGGACGACATGATCTCACGGCAGGAGTATGCTTGTATCTCGCTTGAGCTCATCAAGGCCATCTATGACGGAACCCCGGTCGGGTCTCCGCTTCGCATATGGATGAGGGATATGGTTCTGTTTGTGAATTGGGAGTGCGACGAGGGCTCATTGCCGGTGGATGACTGGTGGGAGGACGGGAAGTGGTGGATCGCCGTAGGTGGAAAGAGAGAAGTCATGAAGCCGGAGTTGAAGAATCGGTGGAGTTACCATGTTGGATAGGGCGGATTGGGTGCGGGAGAGAAGATGTCTATCGTTTCGGGGAGAACATGAGATGTCTGCGCGGCTGGTACAGCGCAGGACTTCAGGTTGGAGAGCAGCACACGCTAAATATCAAGGGTCCGTGGTGGTCCAGTAAGGTGACCACTGCATAGCAGGTATGTGATTCCCAGCGGGTGGGATATAGAGGCCTCACATTCCGTATTTCATAAGAGTCGTTGATTTTCGGATGGTTTCGTGCTTCTACCGAAAGAATTCATGACATCCTTGCGTGAACGCTGCTTCTCCAGCTCATCCCGATCGCCCGTCGGCAAAGGTCCGCGCCTAGAAAAGCGATAACGACGCCGGGATGAACACGCATGGGTTAGTAAATCAAGTTGATGGGGAGGCAGCTGAACAGGCCAGCTGTCGCAGCTGACATATTGCAGCCGCTGCAACAGCAGACCAAAGCTTAGCGCATAGCTACACGTGCAACAGGTCATACGTTTTATTGGATCCACCGTTCGACAGTCGGAGTTGGAGCTGGAGCCCAAGCGATCTAAACCAGCGGAGCGGCCAGTGTGGAGAGTGTTACTGTACACTATCGTACATACTATGCTGCTTCGTGAGCACTTAGCTATACTGTACACCTTTGACTTACACAACCCCATCCATGAAATCGTATCATACTCGTTCTTCCTACCGCCTCACTCCCGCTCAATCTCCCCTCTCCAATCCGCAATATGATCATTAATAACCTTCGCCGCCGCATCCACGGTAAAGTTCCTCCCAATAGCCTCCACAAAGTCTCCCTCCGGATCCATCAAATAAAAGTAAATGCTATGATCCACCAAATAATCCTGCCCAGGCTTCACATCCGGCGGTGTGGAAAAGTAGACCCGATAAGCCTTACACACATCCTTGACCTCCTGCCAACTCCCCGTCATGCCCAAGATATCCGGATGGAACTCCGCCAAATACCGCCTAATAACCTCCGGAGTATCTCTCGCTGGGTCACAAGATATGAAGATAGGTTTCATGACGCCCTTTCCGTGTTTGGAATTGACTTGATCAATCATCCCAGCCATCTTATCCAATTCCTCCGGGCAGATATCCGGACAATGCGTGAAGCCGAAGTAGACCAGACTATATCTCCCCTTCAAATCCTCGTGGGTGAATTCCTTGCCGTTGTGATCTGTCAGTCTGAACGGCCCGCCTACTAGAGGTTTTCCGATGCCTTTATTCGCTTCCGCTATTCTCGCCCGGCCCATGCGAGCCTTTTCGTAGCGGAAGTAGGCTGTTAGTCCCAAACCTGCGGCGAGGAAGAGGGCGCCGGCTTGCCAGCTGAAGGGGCCGAGGCGGTAGCGGGATTTGGCTTCTTGGACGGTTTTGTATGTCCTTCTACTCGTGGTGTTGGGTGAGGTGATGGGCTGGAGTGATCGGGAGCGGATCTCTCGTTTGGGGTTTTGGGGGAGGGAGGCGAATGTTCGTCGTGGTTGGGGCAGGTGGGCGCATCGGTGGCATACGGCTGAGTCTGCGATGCGCAGGGCGGGGCGGAGTGGGAGGGCCATGGTGATGAGAGGATGTGGGTGTATGTACAGTCGACGTCGAGATGCCCGGGATGTGGTGCTGGCAGCTGCTGTGCTTGATGAGTTGCATCTCGACTTTCTAAAGCACGGACGCCAGCTGCAACACATGCGGGAGCCGTCCATTAGCGTGACTGTTCATTCAGCCAATAGCTCATGATCAATACCGTGCATGTCTCCGACTCCACCCCCGACTCCTCTTCCCTGCGCGAAACATCTTCTGCATTGGTGTGATTCTAACGCGTCGTTCAGGTCCACAACACATCCACCCGTCCCTTCACCGCCGCACAAATCCCACAGTGCGCCTCTGTTCTGATGACGCCGGCTGCAGTGTGCGCGACAGGGTCTATCGGCCACCGAGTCGAAACATGGCAGTAGTACCCCTCGGCGGGCCCGGCCAACGGCATCCCTTCATCAGCAGCGAGTACCGGTAGTATCGTAATGAGAGTGCCATAAGCGCGTCAAGCAGCACTCCGAACATACCTCTGACTACTCACCACGAGCACGAGGGTGAAGTAGACATCTCTCTTTCTGCCTAATCGCGTACCACACCATCCCCGTACACCTCACCTCGTACCCGACAACATGACCAAGGTCGCAATCATCACTGGCGGTGGTACGCATACACCAGCACCACGGAGAAGCCCTACACCCGATACTAACTCCAATCGAAGCCAGCGGTATGGGCCTAGCTGTGGCGACGGCCCTCGCCCGACGAGGAGACTGGACTCTGCATATCCTTGACATGAACGCGGAAAGCGGCGCAAGAGTTGCCAGTACTCTGGCAGACACAACTTTTCACAAAGTAGACGTCACGAATTACGACTCCCTCGCAGCAGCCTTCAAATCTGCGTTCACCTCAAGCGGCCGACGACTGGACTTCTGTTTCGCCAACGCAGGCGTAATCGAGAAGTCCAACTTCTACAAGAAACATGCTACCGGCGAGGATCCACCTCCTCGTCCAGACTTGCTCAGCGTCGATGTCGACCTCAAGGGTGTAATCATGACGAGCTACCTGGCGATGCATTACTTTCGCCAGTCGCCTAGTGGAGGTAAAGGGACGAGCTTGGTTTTGACAGCCAGCTGCGGATCTTTGTACCCGTCTGACTATTCGCCTATGTATACGGCGGCCAAGCGTGCGTCTATCCCTAGCACTCCATGGAGATCTGCTACTGACATCGACCTCAGATGGCGTTCTAGGCTTTCTCCGAGCCATCGCAACGCATTGCCACCTCGATGCGATTCACGCAAACTGCATCTGCCCCGGTATCGTCCAGACCAATCTCGTTGGTGAAGGCGGCTGGTCCGGCTTCCCGCAACATCTCTTCACGCCCGTGGAAACGATAGTCAAGGTGGTTCTCATGATGGTCGACGGCACGGAAATCGTTGATGCAAACGGCGTCAGGGTATCCGCCGATAAGACTTACGGCCAGTCAGTGGAGATCAACCTCCAGAACTTCTACATTCGCACGGTACCGCAGTTCTGCGATGGGGAAATGAAGGCTATCATGGAAGCGACAAGCGTAGAGAACCAGCAGGGAGGCGTCATTAAGCAGTGAATCGGGGAACGATCTCCTTTTCCACCAGACTGCGTTGCCTTTGAACTTTGAAGAACGGTCTATGCTCTAGTCTCTACGGGCAAAGCTACAGATTTTCACTGAATAGCATCAGGCAGTCCGGACTTCTCGCCATGCATCATCTCAAACAGGGGCTCCCACACCGTCACCGCACGTTTGGTCTTATAGCCATTGCCGTACTCCGGCATATCGTAAGGTATAAGCCTATCCACCGAACCTTCTAAAGCCAGGCCGGCCACACCAGTCTCGTCGTCGATGAACCTATCGTGCGCAGCAATGATGGTCGAGATTGGAGTGATACTAATCCAGTCAGCTAACAACAATAGAGCGAAGGGCAGGCGCGTTGAACTCACCATTCCGGCGTAACAGCCTTCATCATCTCCGGCGGCACGATAGGAGTCGCAACAGCACCAGGCAACACAATATTCAAGAATATATCCTCCTTGGCCTTCAACAACGGCGCTACGCCCCTAACATACTGAATCACCGCGGCTTTAGCACCGCAGTACTCAGGATACGTCCTGTGAGGAAAAACTCCCCCAATACTTCCATTCACCACAATTTTGCCGCCCGGGTGGGGGTTATGCCGCATGAAATGCGTCGAGAGCTGAACACCATAGATAACACCTTTGTAATCGATATCCGTGCACTGGAGATCCGGCGGCGGAGGAATCTCATCCACGGCTTTCCCTCTCCAGCCGTAGAGGTACAGGCTGCTTTTATCCACGATCCCCGCGTTCGCGCAGAGTACGTCTATCCTTCCCCAGCAATCCCAGACGGCTTTGAACATGCTGGCCTGCGAGGCGTAGTCGTCGAGGTGGGCTTGGAAGAAACGGGCTCCCCGGGCATGTTTGGGGGAGTTGGCGTCGCCGATGGCAGATGCTATGTTTTGGCCGGCTTCTTGGTTGCGGCCGACGAGGGCGACTTTGTAGCCTTTGGCGTGGAGGTGTTTTGCGAGGTCGACGCCCATGCCGGACTGTGATTGGGGTGTGGACTCGGGTCAGTATCGCGGCGAGTGGTGGGCGCATGGCTGGCTGGAGAGCGTACCGTCGCTCCGGTGACGATTGCCACTTTGCCGTGGTTTGCATCGCTGTTTGTGGTGCCGGTCGTGGTGCCATTCGTGGTGCCGTTCGTGGTCGCCATTTTGCCTTTCAGTCTGTTTGGTTGTTCAGAGGGTGATCGCTATGCAGATTCGGAGACGTCTCGATGCTTGACAGAGCGAGCAGTATGGCACGCTCTAGGAGGGACCACCAATCGCACCTCACCGACCGACATCATCGTCGCGCCTTTTACCTGTTTGGTGTTTCGACGGCCTCCACAACGACTACCCACAGGGTCGCGAGGCGAGGTGACGATCGTCGGTACCTCCGACGACTCGCGATTCCCACCAAGGATGCAAGTCCCGGCATGGTACAAGGATCCTGATACCGCAGGAAGGGCGCTTGGGCGGAGGATACCCGGCTCGAAGACGTCCCGAGGCGCGACCCGCAACGGCGAAGAAGCTAAAGCGACCAACGACACATCTTCCTTGCACGTGCCTTGCTAGAGCATCCGGGTTTAAGGCCCATTTATAACGATCCACTTGCACGACCGGACCAATGTCCGCAGGTCTGAAACCTCGTTCCACGGCCGGATCAGGTCCTTCGTGGTGTTTCGGATTCTTCGAACAGCGGAGCACTCCAAATTCCAAGGTCCCAGCGAGGGCTTGCGTGGGGACTGCGGTCGTCGACTCGTCGCAGCTATCTATGGGCCACGTAACGTCTTGCGCTAACGACATGAGTTATCCTCTTCGCCTCGACATAGCGACGTCCTCTTCACGTGCCGACCATTGCCGGTCTGACTGCTACCCTAGCCTCGCGATACGTCGCGGAGATGCCAGGCACTGATCGTATAGTGGTGAGTATATGTCGGGCGAACTGCCGCAGTCCGGGCGTGATCAGCTTCTCCTGCAGGCACCTGCCCGTTCGAATACCGATCTACGAAGAGCTTGCATGGGATTCAGCCTCTCTGACCTGTCTTCTCGGGATCGAGACTCTCGAAGAGACTACGAGAGCGCCCATGGAGCGCCCTGAGCGTCTACTGCCTCCGCAGCCTTGACCATCTCGTACCACCCAATGTCACATTTGCTACTCCAGCTTTCCTCCGTACTTACTACAATTCAGCTTCTGCATCTGTCGCACAATGGCATGGAGCCTGCTGGGTGAGACGTTTGCCGAATTCGGTATTGCACAATGCTTCCTCCTCACGCGCATGTTTGCGAGGATCAAGGTGGGCGGCGTAGGAAGACTTGGGGTCGGAGATGGGTTCGCAGTGGCCGCTATTGTACGTTCCACTGCCATCTTGGGGATCTGGCAGCAACAGCTGACGACATTTTGAGATCTTTTATTCGTTGGTGACGGCCGGCATCTACTTCATTGGTACGCCAAACAACGTTACTTCTCCGGAACAGCTCAGATTGACTGATGGCTTGCAGAGAAGAACGGCAACAGCGTTGGGCTGAATACCCAGACAGCCGCGGCATTACCAGAAAGCGCAGTCCCTGCTCTCGCATTCGGCTCCAAGATGGCGTTCATCAACTGGTTCTGGTACATCAGCTTCATCTGGGCGCTGAAAGCTGTCTTGCTTGACCTTTATTACAAGCTTGGCACTGGTCTTCGACAACAGGAGAAGATCGTGAAGGTGGCCAGCGTCTTTACGGCTGCCACATATCTGGCGTGCATCCTCACACATATCTGTATCTGTACCCCTCCATCGCGAAGTTGGCAGATTAAACCGTTTCCCGGAGGTAGGTGATACCGCAATGCATGCTCCTGAGCCTCTGCTGATATCTTCAGAAAACTGCACTGCCAGACGGCCGAATTATTATGTCATTGCCGCGTTGAACTGCGTGTAAGTAGTCGATAACACTCGCGCTTCTAACGCGCATCGAGCTGATTGATGACTGTAGGACCGACTTCTTCATCATTCTCATCCCGATGCCGCTTTTGTTCAAGGTCCAGGTTCCGCTGCGTCGCAAGATCGTTCTCGGGCTCTTCTTCTCGTCCGGAGCATTCGTCATGATCGCCTCAATCCTCCGCGCATACTACTCCCTCCACTCGCTGTCATCTCTACCTATTGCATTGGGCTGGGCCGACCGCGAAGAGTTCGTCGCCGCAATCACGGTATCTTTGCCAGGCATCAAGCCACTGTTCAACAAGACAGTGTGGTTCGGCAGCAGCATGGCGAAAGAGTCCACAAAAGGGTTTGGCTCTTCCGGCTACGCCGAAGGTTCTGCCTCTCTGTACGGCGGAACGGGAGGCAAGTCCATGGCCACTGCTGGACGGAGTAGTGCACCGCTGGACTCGGTGGACAAATACTACGAGATGTCTGCATCGAAAGGATGGCGGGGCAACAGGGTGGTGAGCTGCAATGCAAGCGACGAGGAAATCATTATAAAGGATCCTCAAGAGCAGAGCCATGGGAGTCACGCATCAGAAGATGAGCATCCTGAGATCATGGTTACCCGAGAGTACAGGGTCGAATCGGGCACTGCAGTATAACAGTGATCACGATCGTTGCTCTAGGCATGTATCCCAGCTGGCTGCTCTTATATCCAGTGTATAGCGAGGTCCGTATGTCTTGCGATATGGTAATAGTTCCTTGGGACGACGGCGCTGCACAGCCAGCATTGACTAGACTCGTGTTGCATTGTTCGAGGCGACGGTTCTCATCTTCGAGAGCAAGCCTGAGCAGTGTTCGAGCTCCTTCTTGCTCGCTGCTCATCTTTCTGACCAGGACCTGTCTTTCGGAATTCCTCGCGAAGTTGCCCTGTTCTCGTACCCTGGCCACGGCCCTGCCGACGCCGGCGTCCCAGCCGTGGAAGTGACCCGCCGTATCCTGGCACAATGGTCTCCAGCTATCGCATGCCGGTGTCGGGCCCGAGCCAACGGTATTGCGAAGGATCTGCACCGTTACGGGATGTTCCTTGCGAGTCGAAACTAGGGCGAGGCCCTAGCCTCACTAGCACCGACGGTCTGTAACAACCATGTCGTGCCACATGTGGTCTTGTAGATCACAGCAGATTGG
>JAKLLW010001207.1:0-17452 GCA_022814695.1 Neocatenulostroma microsporum
TCCTTGTAAACTGGCATTTGGATGGTCATGTGTGGCAGAGCGCCATTGTCGCGGCGGAGACGCCTTGGCCTCTGTCCGGAGTAGAACTTGCTGTTCGAAGTCATTTGAGAAATGGGACCGATGAGCTGCGCGATGTCGCCAACAAGAGCCTGGAAGAAGAACAGACCGAGCCACATTTGCGGGATTGCTGCCAGTACGAAGGCAACGCGAAGGTATTGGCCATCGATTTTGATTTCCTTTGCGACTCTGGCAAATCCGGATCCGACGGCGAGAACAGTGAGGAAGAGCGTGAAGGCGGAAAAGATGGGCATCCACATGACCAGCTTGCGAGGCTTCTCGACGTAACCAGCCTCAACATCATCGTCCTCCACCTCGCTTACATTGACTTGGCCGCCTCCCTTCTTCTCATCTGCTGGGTCGTCGGTACCTTCGTCCCAGATCATGTTCATGAGCGACTGCTCGATCTTTTCGGCGCGACTGAGGAGATGCTTCGGCTCGTCATCCCAGACGAGTAAGATACCCCGGTCGGCGATGAAGGCGGCGAACTGATGCTTCTGGCATCGCGGGAGGTAGGAGATATCTGGTAGTACCTGCAGGCGCAGACCACCCTTGAGTGGTACGAATGGCTTGTCGTTGTTGTGGAGGAAGAGCTTGATGACTCTTGTGTTGACTGTCATGGCACATCTGACATTGAGCGTCTCGACAGACTTGTAGAATCCGTGTTGCTCCTCGACAATGTCCGCAGGGCAGCAGGTGTACTGCCCTCTGCTCCTCTTCAGCATGACACCCTCATCATGTCCTCCGGCAGTCCATAACCTCTCCATCTGCTGTTGGTAAAGCCAGTTGACCATGACATCGCACTTGATCTCGTTAATCTCATCTGCTTGTGAATTGCGGAAATCGCCAGAAGGGTATACGCCACCGGGGTACAGCGAGGCTGGCCTCGAGCCCAATGGCGATGCACCACCGGGTGTTCCTGAGCCAGGAGTGCCAAAGGGTGGTGCGCGGGGTGATCCTACACCAGACTCTGACATTGGCGGCTTTTCTGTGAACTCGATTGGTGCTGGTGGCGCAGGCTGTGTGTTGTCTCCTGTCTTCTTCGCCTTGGTAGGCTTGACATATGATAGAAGACCCATTGTGATATATTTTGTGTCGAAGATCCCGTGTCCAAAAGGTGTGTAGATGTTTCTGAGTCTCCGGTAGGGTCGGAAGAAAAGTGAGTGATTGAAGTCGCGAACAAGCAGAGCCTGTATACAGACGCTTCGTAAACGAGAGTAGGTAGACACGAAGGTCTACTGTCGTGATTCTTCCGCAGCGAGCGTGGGTGGAGGCAATGAGGGATCAATCCAAACAACCTCTCCGGTGGGACAACTCACCACTATATGATCAACCTACCCGTGCTATAGTTGGGGCAGATCGTTAAAAGCACGGCTCTGGCACACATCCTAGCGGCCGCCATTCCAGGCCAAGAGCCTTGCCTCATCGAGGAGCAAACTTGGAACGCCACAAGCTCTGCGCAGGGGAGGACGAATAGCGTCAGTTGCGATAAGGCTTCGCTCCAGGTCCTGACTCAAAGTAGGAGCCAAGTTGTCTTAAACAGGTGAAGGCTAGCCAAGTCTGTGGTAATACAGATGAATGATGCCGTATCGGGCAGCTCTGCTTGGCAGATACCCTTGCAAGCGGTGATTTTAAGCTTTTTGGGACCTTGCAGCGCCCGCATGTCCTTCCGTTCCGGCCAGATGGTGACTTTCTTTGCTGCGGGAACTCAAAAGGCACCTAGAAGTTTTGAGTGCGGTCCGACTGCCGAGGGAGGCGCTGGCGATTTCGAACGGTCTCTGTTCAACGACTTGGCAGCGGCTGACCAAGTTGTGAATTTCAGCGGAAAGATAGCCGTGCAGAGTCGCCGTGGCCCGTGGGTGAAAAGCAAGCCTGATTGCTATCGCCAGCGGCGAGCATAACAGATCGAGCACAGGCGAAGGCGTTCGACTCCAACCTGGTGGGAAGGGCGATGCCGAGGCTGTGAGCCTGTGATAAGAGTTCAGCTGCATCAGTGCCTGAAACGATCTGTCTCACACGCTGTTGACCCTTTCAAATGCATCAGGGTGCGAAAGCCCATCACAGGTGCAAGACAGGCTGACCATCTTTCTGCGCATCCTGCCAAGTCGAAGAGACGCTCTCATAACCCAGAGTATTTGACATTTCTGTTTATCTTGGCCTCGGCATTTCGATGTCACTCCACCCCTGTCCTGCGTCGTCTGGAGTTGACAGTGCACGGTAGAGACTTTGCCACGTTTTTCGGGGCGTTCTCAACCACACAGAGCCGTTATCTTGGCTGTACGCTATTCCTGTTGTGTGCACCTGCATACGCGGGATTGCGCACAGCAGTAGTGACACCTAGCCGCATGGTCTGGACGTATCGCTACCGCCATGACCAGTATATTCAACTTCAAGACTCTGACATTTCCACCTTGACAGAAATGTCGTACCCCTAACCGTACCGAAGTTCGTGAAGCTTTCTTGGACTGCCTTGCGCAATTTTTATGCAAGATCGTTAGAGAGTTCGAACTTCGCGGCCCTCAACGCCCGGCTACCCTGCCGGGCGATCATGACCGAGTCAAGCAGCGGTTTTGGTCTAACGGCGGCTAGAGCGTAGCTGCGATTCTGGACTATTTCTAGACCTCGGTGCACAAGCGCCATCATTGTGCATCTACGAAGTTTGTTCCTGCATAGCGGCATGCATGCCACATATACCGAGAGTATCGTTGACGATAGGCATGCAGTGACCAGAAGGAGCAGAACTCACGACGATGCCCATGTGATAGCGCCGCCGTGTGATAGATGTTCGGGGACCTGTTATGTCCGTTCGCTCCAGATCCAGGCCACAGATCAGATCAGTGCGTGCACGCACCGTGGACCTCCGCACGTTCTCGACTTCACACCCAGGAGTCCGGTGTCAGCTATACCGCATGAGACAACCGTGATCTACGTGACTGAACACAATCAGCAATGATAATAAGCAGCGATGGATACGCAGGACTGGAGAAGATTCCTGGCCAGATTCATCTCTCTGCTCGCGGCGTGCTTGCTTCATGCCCTCAGAAGCCGTAGGTAAGCGATGTACTCTAGCTAGGCGCTTGTTGATGAGTGATGACCAAAAAGTAGCTTGGCCGGTGCAGCCGCGTTCGGCTGCGCAGACTGAACCACAGCTCACATGTACAGCAAGCCATGTAGAGCAGATAAGGACCAAAATAAGCAAACGCCTCAGGGGTCCGTGTGCAGCCAGCCACATCCACCACCATTCCACGGTTGGTCCACAGCCTCGTGGCCAGCCGCCCGCCCCTCAGCCATTGACAGTGCCGCCTTGGGTCAGCCAAAGGACGCGCCGCGGTGTGTCAGCCAGCCTGATACACCCCCTATAAACGCCGCTTTCCACCTTGGACTCTAGACTCGCCCGTCACCACTGGGATTGTGATATGGCTGCCGTACCCAGCGACACGGGCTGGATCATCAATTTCGCTTTGAGGACGCCACTCAGGAGCAGGCCGCGGCGCTGCGCTTCCCGTCCATGTATCGCGATATGTCTCGCAGTGTTGGCGTCGTCCCGGTCTGAAGATGAAAGCGTGCACCACCGGGCGTGGCCCTTCATCTTCAGAATCATTATGTCTGCTTGAATGCTTTTCACGGGCATTGACGCGCAAATCGACGAGGAAAGACATGATGGTTGCTGCAGTATGCCGCCGTAGCACCCAACAAGGCTTCCACCATGGAGAGATCGTCGACTCACGCCGTAGCATTTTAGTCAATGTTTAAAGTCGCCATTTGATATACAGAGCACACTCAACCATATACACCAATCACCGAGTTCCGAACCAAGAAGTTGTGTGGAACCTGAACCCAGCGGTGTTGCCAAGAGATCAGCGAAATGCTGTATTCGTTCCATTAGCAAAGTGAGTCGACCTTGTGAGCCGCCATCAAGCAAATATGGTGGTAAAGATGGGAGCCACATCACTCGAGGTTCTTGTAACTCCGGCATGAGAGCCTGTCATTCGAGCTGCTAGTCTCAAAAGCAGACCAACGGACTCCGACTTGATTTTGAGGTCTCAGAACCAGATGCGTCATCTCCTAACGACAAAGTCCTCCAAAGACGGCCGGCTTCTCACCACATCCTGCAAAAACTACACCCTCTTCGCAAACGCCACAATACTATCAATCATACCCTCATACACCTCCGGCAACGCCTGTCGAAAGATCACGCTACTTCCATGCGCAATGCCCAAATTCACATGCGCAGCCACCGGCACACCCGCCGCCATCAACTTCCTATAGAACGCTATCCCCTCGTCCCTCAACGGGTCGAGTTCGTCCATAGCCAGGTAGTGCGGAGGCAGGCCCTTGAGATCTTCCTCCGTTGCAAAAATTGGCCAGGCTAGAGGATTCTTGGCAGACTCGGGAGTGGGAGTGTAGTAATGGTTCATCGGCCCCATGAGCTTGGTGGAGAGGAAGTAGCCGTCGTTCTCGACTGCACTGGGTAGCTCTTTCGCGAGCTGTTCTTTCGACTTGTTGAAAGCGTTGCTGATCGATGGGACGCTTGCATATACGCCAGCGATGGCGTCGACCCAGCCTTCTTTCTTGGCTTTGAGGGTGGTAGCGATCGCTGCGTTGCCGCCTCCGCTCTCGCCTTGGATGACGATCTTACTGATGCCTAGATCCTTCTTGTGGGCCGCGATAAATTGGAGACCAGATGCACAGTCGTTCAGGCCGGCAGGGAAGGGGTTGTGCTTCTCCTTGGTGTAGGCATTGCGGAAGTCGATTGCTATGGCTACGACCCCTTTGAGGGCCATGGACTTGAGAAAGCGGACGTGGACCTGATTGTATGTGTTGATGACGACTACAGAACAAATCAGCTGAGACGCATCAACGAGCACTGAGGAAGATGGAACTCACCCATCCCACCACCATGCGTATAAACAACCGCAGGCATCACCTACCCCTCCGTCCCCGCCTTGCGGAAGACATAAATCTTAATTTCATTCCCATCCACGCCCGTCGTAGTCAGAACCTTTTCCTCAACTTTCGGCTCATCCGCGTCCTGCGGCAGATCAGTGGGCAAACTGTCGTAGAGACCCTGGATCCCTGCGTCAAATTGTCCAACCAGGCCCTCGATCTGGTCCAAAGGAGAGTTCTTGGTGAGCTCGACCTCTGGCTGCCTCTTGTCGAAACCTATGGCTGCAAGCGCCTTGGCTAACTTGGGGTTGGTTCTGGGATCGGAGCCTAAGTCCAGGTCGTCGTTGGATAGACGGCCTGGGGGCGTGAAGGTGTTGTAGAGTGAGGATGCCATGATTGATCAGAAGGGACGATAGCTGCTTGTGGTAACTGTCGTTGTCCGGGAAGTGCTCAGTGATGACTGGGTGAGCAATGGATTCCTTCTATATATCTTTCGTAGCCCGTAGGCGAAGTACTAATAGGGCGCAATTCCCATGCAGCCAGTACTGTTGATGACTACAACCACAGGCAAGCCAAATGCCCGGTCCCGAATGGCTCGTCTACTGAGCCGTGTTTCTGACAAAGCCCTGTCCCGATACCGTGTGAGAGTGGGTCGGTGTCGTTCGAGTTCTTGTATTAATAATTCACCCCCACGGCCGCGAGCGACAAGAAGGGAGCGGAGTCGTCAAATGGACCGTCCGACGATGGATGTAGATGTCTGCCAAAAGTTCAGCAGCATGAGATGATTCAGCGATATTTCCAATCACTGCAAGAGTCATGTTGAGGAAGTGTTATTGAGCGATCATATCTATCCCGGATGAAGTCACCCGAAAGCGAAACCTCGGCGGATGCGAATACGATGCGATGCGAGGGGCTGCATCCTCCTCCTCGCAATGTAATCTGCGGCGCCTGTCTTCATGCATGTTCACTTTGTAAGCAGACTCGCTTGAGTTTGTCATGGCGCTGTGTTGTCGGCTATGCGACGTTCCACGATCCACGAACTTACACTCCAAGGCTTGGTGACAATAGACGTTGCCTCTTGCGGTCCCACGACTGCAATCCGTTCTCGACCTCTGAGCGGCCTTTATAGCTGCTTGGTCGTTACGAGAGATTATTCGGAGAGCTCGTTAAGGTCTCTTCGACTTTCCCCTAACCGCATGTCGTTGTAAGATGCCTAAAGGCCGATACATGAGCTCTAGCGTCATCTGGGATAAAAGTGAAGGCGGCAAGCTCCATTGTGATCGACCCTCGCTCGCAGATCGAAGCGCCGGCAAGCCGGGCTAGGACATCATCTACTCAACGCAAAGAACCAGCAGCAGTCCAGTGGTCTCCGCGAATGTGTGTCGAGTGGCTACTTACTACCTATGCCGCAAAGAACATACAGCAGCACACCCCATGTAGCTTTTTCCGGCGTCCGCAGCCATCAATACACTACCGACCCCACTCCCCCCATCCACAAGCATCCACCCTTCACAAACACAACCACCTCCCTCTTCCCTCTTCCCTCTTACCCATACTCCATCCTCGCCCTCCTAATCCTCTCCCTCTCCTCCTTCCAAACCCTTCTCTGCTCGGGCGTCATAGCCCGCATCCTCCGCTGACTCAAATTCTTCTGCTGTTTCCTATAGATATCGTACTCCACCGGCGACATGCCTAGCCTTTGGCCGTTGCCTGGGTGGTATTTAGATCTACAGGAGGTCTTTGGTGGACTCGGCTGTGACAGTGGCGCCGGGGACGATGCGTCTGGCTCTAACGATGGTACTGAGCCGAGTGAAAGAGGTGGTTGATTTGACTGTGATGATGGTGCTGAGATGGTCATAGTAGGCGATAGGTCTGGTCGGAACGTTGCAGGCGTATCGATCAATGGGAGCGAGTCGCTCATCGGCATATACATCTGTACCCTAGGTCCGGGCATACCAGCCGGACATGCAGCCCCAGAGACCAGATCTTCCACCAATGCATCCGTGTAGCCGTATGGAAGATGCTGCTTCTTATTCTCAGGATCCAGAAGTGTCGGTAGGAGTAATGTCGTATTCGAGTCCTACTCGTTGGCAGCCAAGCCCTGCTTCTGAGGCGATGGAGGTTGCATATCAGACGCTCCTATGCTAGACATGCCTGCCAGACAAGACACTCCAGACACAAGGTCGCTGAACAATGCGTCGGTGTCAAGGAATTGGGAAAAATACTGCTGCTGCGCAGGCAACGATGGTGTCCGTGGAGGACCGGTCGAGCCACGAGGCTGTTTGTCGAGAACGGAGTCCTGCCTTGCCTCCCAATCCCACCCGGTCTTGCTCTGCTGCTCTTCCATGATCGGCTCGTTCTGATGGGACTGAAGTTGCGACCCAGTCTCGCCTGTGCTAAGAATGCCCGTTGCGTACGATGCGCCGGATGTGATGCCGCTCGTGAAGACGTCGAGCGAAGATGATGGGAAAGATGGGTGCGCGGGGTAGAGGGATGTCGATGAAAGGCCAGTCATACCCTCGAGCCGCACTTGCTCCTGCTCTTTCTCCACCTTCCCAGCAGAACGAGGCAGAGGCTGCTGTCCCTCCTGCAACTGCTCCCTCAACCCGCAAGTACACGGCCGATGGCGCAAACACCGACAGATGGACCCACGCCTGGACCACCAACGCGCATCCGACGTCGTCGTGTATCCCCAGCCATATAGCCCCTGCGCGCCGGGTTGCTACTCCGGAGCAGTAGACGCAGGGATCTTGCCGGGCCGCCACTGCGGTGCTGGATGGAAGCTATTTGGCATAGGATACCAAGCCTGAGACATGCCGGCCTGCCACTGAGCTGCAGCAGGTGTCGCGTAAGATTCAACCATGCCATAACCCTGCTCACTGAACACCTAGTCCTGCTTCTGCTCCTTGAGATTCTCCTTCTGCATTACTCCGGTACTCCGCTGCGCAGCCACCAGGGATTGTTGATATGCCTGATGTTCGATTTCCTCCCTCTTCTTCTTCTTCACCGCACCATTCGTCCTCGCCATCGCATGATCAACCTTGTGAGCAAGTCCTTGCCCCTGCCCTCTCAGCCCACAAATGCACGATTGACTATCGATGCAACGACAAAACTGCTTGTACATCCTCTGCTTGTACCCAGCCGGCATGCCCGTCCGCCAACCATATCGCTCGCCTTCTGGGCCTGGGCCATGGATGCCTGCGGAGCCTGCGCTTGGACCCGGAGAATCCGGAGGTGAGTCTTGGAGCTGCTGCTTCATACCAGATCCCTACTCCAGCCCGGCAGCACTAGCAGCAGAACCCTCCGCCGTACTCGTCTTCGCCTTCTTCCCTCCACCGCCACCCGGGGTACCCGAGGCATCATCTCCACTAGTCCTCTTCCTCTTAGCCTTCGGCTTGCTCGCTCCAGAGCCGGATGTCCCTCCTTTGATGCGGTACGTACTATCCGGATCCCTGCCCTTCTTCTTCGATGACGAGCTAGCAGCAGGATGCTCGTCGGCCACCATCGACAGTTCGTCGTCGTCCCCTGCAGCACTAGGGCTGTATCCTTCGCGAGCTCGTTCGAGGGCGCGATCACCGACTTGCTTCGCTAGATTCTTATTCGGGGCGCGCTTGCGTGGAGGTTTGGGCTCGTGGGAAGCGAGGGACTCGTTATCATCGACGTCTCCGGCGACAGGACCGAGTTTATGATGGGCTTTTAGCCAGTTGTGTTGGCTTAGGGGATTGGCGAATTCGATATAGCGCTCGTATTCCCTCGGCGTCATGTCTGCGAAGTGTTTGTCTTCCTCAGGTTTACTGGCCAAGACCTCAGAGGCCTTGGTCGCAGCAAACGGATCCCCGAGTCTAGCGTCCAATCTAAGGAAATAATCATCCTCTTGCTGGGGAGTCATATACGCCGGCGGATCCTCGCCCATGATATCCTCAGGCATGTTATCGAAACTAACGACTGGATGCGAGGGGATGCTCCCAGACAAGACTTCGAGCGGTTGCGTGTTCTGAGCTGCAAGTTTCTGCTCGATCTCGCTGCGCACGACGTGCAGGTCTAGGGCGGGGATGCTGCCGGCTTGAACGGCGTGCTTGTAGTCAATTACCATGGCGTTGGCGTGTTCGGGGCCGATGGTGGCTGGGATGTCGATGGCGGGGGGTTGGCGGGGTGGGAGGCGGATGTTGAAGCGGAGTTCGGGGGGGAGGGAGGGGGTTTCGTTTAGGTCGAGGCAGATGTCTCGAAGGCCGCTAAGGGTATGTCAGTATATGATCTGTAGCTGAGAGTGCTGAGGAGGTGTGGCATACTCGAGCTCCTCCCTAAGTCTCTTAGCGATCCCTTCGAGCTTCTGCTCTTCCTTAAAGAGCTTCTTGTTCTCCTCAAGGGTTCCGTCGAAGCGTGATCGCATCTTGCGGTACTTCTTGCGCCATGACTTGTATGGTCCTCGCTCTGTTGACGGCTGAGCGGTGTACGGGTTTGCTGGCATGTTGTCGAGGCTCTTGCCGCCAGTGGTTGGGTGAGGTGATTGTAAGTCGGCCATGGTGGTCTGGTATTATAGCGCAGCTAAGTTGAGTGAGGGCAGATGGTTGATGAGTGTGTCGCAACTGAAATTTGATGCAGCAGTATTGCAAGTGTTATAGCACAATGAAGGGCATGACAGTGCTATCGTATGTATCTGCGGAGCATGAGATGTGATTGTTGTGAGTGTTGTGTGTTGGCGCAAGTGGAAGGCAGGCATGGCAGGAACATGAGCTGTTGCGCTCAGAGCGGGGATCTGCGGCCGCCTTCAGCCGGTCGAGCTTGCCCTTCACATGAAATTTCGCTTCGCTCTTTCCAAATCTGTACACGCACACCACAATGTCGAAAAGCAAGATAGCAGAGCCCGTAGCGGCTTCCTCTTCCTCTTCACTAGAGCCAATGCCCGAGAAGAAGGAGAAGAAGCACAAAAAGCGCAAGCACGACGACGAAGCGGAAGAAATCGAAGTCGACATCAACGCACCTGAACCGCCCTCCAAGAAAGCGAAACGAGAAGCCAAACGAGCAGAGAAGAAGAAGAGCAAGTCCAAGTCTACGCCAACTGCCTCTGAGTCCACAGATGAGGCCGCAACGGAAGCATCCACAGCAACAGCAAACACAAAACTCAAACGCACCACCCTCCCCGCCGGCGAAATCGACAATGCCGACCTCGACACCCGCGCAGCTCCAGCAACTACAGCGACAGGACGTTCTGATTACGGAATCTGGATCGGCAACCTCCCCTTCACCGCCACGAAAGAAACGCTCAAGGCCTTCTTCCGCGACCAAGGCCAGATCGCTGAGACAGAGATCGTGAGGCTGCATATGCCTGTCCCTACTGAGAAGTCCGCTAGAGCAGCACAGAACAAGGGTTTCGCGTATGTGGATTTCACGACGAAGGAGTGGCTGGAGAAGGCGATTGGGTTGAGTGAGAAGTTGATGGGAGGGAGGAGAGTACTCATCAAGAATGCTAAGAGCTTTGAGGGGAGGCCTGATAAGCCGAAGGCTAGTGCTGAGGACGGAAAGGCTGGGGTGGTGGGAGGTAAGGAGCCAGCTAAGAGGGTCTTCGTGGGGAATCTGAGCTTTGATGTTACGAAGGAGGATTTGGAGGAGCATTTTGGGCAGGCTGGGGAGTTGGAAGACGTGTTCATGGCCACCTTCGAAGACAGCGGGAAGTGCAAGGGTTATGCTTGGGTACGTTTCAAGGAGGTGGAGAGTGCAGAGGCGGCGGTTAGGGGGTGGGTGTATCGGACTATTGAGTCCGATGGGTCAGACGAAGAGTCTGATGCTGAAGCGGGAGCAGAGGATGATGATGCTGCTGGCAAGACGAAGAAGAAGTCCAAGTCCAAAGCCAAAAGACACAAACAGCATCTCAACCGTATCCACGGCCGTGAGCTGCGGTGCGAGTTCGCTGAAGACTCACAGACACGCTACAAGAAGCGTTTCGGCAAGGACAAAGGCACGCACAGTAACACTGAGCCCGTACGTCGCGATCGAAGGGACCCTGCCACCCACCCCGTGGCGACTACGTCGGCTGAAGACCGTGCCCAGGGAGCTGCCGACGCAATGAACGGTTCCAAGCCGCCGCGCCCTCGGGGCTTGGATAAAGAGCAGAGGAGGGACGAGAGGAGGAAGAGGCACGAAAGGTATGATGCGAGGAATGTTGCTCCCGGGGCGGCGCATGCGAATACTCAAAGGGGGAGTGCGGCAATTGTTGAGGGGAAGGGGAAGAAGATTGCTTTTGAATGAGATGATGCTCATGGGCTGTGGTGTGCATGAATAGTCCTATGGGTGTCAGACGCATGGACGAGTTGGCGAGGCGACCTTGTCGACCTTGTAGGGTTCGACATCACTGATTCTCCTACCTACATCGCTCAAGGGTGGTCTTATCCTGCAGGAGATGGCGATTTGAAGGATGAGCACCCGGCTTGCCGGCGTGGCCGGACGATACAGCAGCCTGGTGTAGTGTTGCGATGCTTGGTGAGACCATAAATCCTTTTCATCAATGGCAAAGGTCAGGTCTTGCTGTATAGGAGCCGAAGTCGGGTTTAGACGTTAGTTCCCTTGCTTTTGTGCATAGTAGCTGACCTCTTCGTCGCGAGACCGACGTTTCTTCGCGATACAGAAAACTAGGTTAACTGTCGTGCATTCGAGCTTCGAATTCGTCGATTGTCGTTTAGCTCTTCGCTACAAAGAGCTCGAGGAGGAAAAGAGATGCATATCCCAAGAGTAAAACCTAGTTTGACGCTAGTTCCAAGAGAGTTTTGAACCTTATTACATATCCCTAGCTACCTTTATAACTTATAGTGGAGACGATGTTCTGCCGAGAAGCGAAGGCACGCATCCGGCAGGCCAAGCCCCGGTACCCGTATGCCCGTGGGTGACATCTAATTCTTCGCAAAGCCGTCATACACCACCACATGTTCCGCAAACTACCTCTCGTAAGTTTCGTTCTACATGCAATCTTGCAGTAAAGCAAAAGTCAAGTGCCTATGGTCTGCGCAAGTGCGTGTGTTCGTCTCTTCCGACTGGTGCATCATCGCGGCGACCTGCGCCGCACTTGAGGAGAAATCTACCTCTACAAAGCCAATATTGCATACATATTGCATAGCTCCTAGAACTCCCGCTTTCCGGAGACGGGAGGTGGCTTTTCTGCATACCAACAGCCTGATGGCGAACAGGACGCTGATCACTGGCTCAGAGGATGCTCAGGGGATGCTGGGCGGTACAGCATGGCATGGCAGGCTGGTCAAGGATCTCTGTATGAACGTCTCCCCAAGCCAGCAACGAGGCAGAGCGAAGCCAAGGATACCGACATTCGCCAGAGCACCGAGTAGTGAACGCCTTTCGCACGGAGAAAGTCAGCGAACACGGCTACCGAGGTAGGATTTGACTAATAACGACAGAATGATCGCTGCTGCAAGACGCAACCTTCTCGCGTTATAGAGACGTTTTGTCTTGGTCCACCTCTCACAACGATGCAATAGTGGGCTTACCAAACCTTGGCCAACGCTCTACGGCAAATGCGGAACCGACGTCCTACTCGGATGCTGTCAACGCCAAGGCAGTGGTATACTTATGTGGAACCGCTTGCAAAGAAGATCTGACGGCGCTGAAAGTTGCATTCGTTCATGGAAGATGGACGGTGGTGGATGTCCCACCGTCTCATCGTTGTGTGACATCCACACAGATCGGCAAAACAGGCTGCCGAGGCGCCTCTTCTGCTACACTGCTATGGAGATGTTCGCGATATACATATTGAGGCTTCCTCCTTCTTACCTTTTCTTGTAAGTAGCAACCACACCAGCAGCCGACTTTCATTCGTTCCATAGCATTCACTATCCGGCCGCTACCTTCAAATCCACACACAATCACACTCAAAGTTCTGTACCACATCCGAACAATGCAGTTCTTCAACCTCCTCCCCATCTGCCTCTTGGCCGCCATCGCAGACCTCACTCTCTCCTCCCCACTAGTCGCCCGTACTCAGCTGTCCTCAAACGGCCACCTCCGCCCCCACTCGCTCGTCACTCGCGACCTCGTCCTCACCCACGTTGGCGAAAAGCGCCAAGATGACACATCCGGTGGACTCCTGACCGGTGGTCAGAACTCAAGCAGCCCAACAGGCAGCACTACATCCGAGTGCGCTCCTGGAGGCTGCACTTCAGGGGCCGAGTCCGCAAGCAATAGTACCAGCTCTGCATCAACTTCATCATGCGGTACGTTTCCTCGATCATCTACAGTATCCAGTCATTCGATAAGCTGACGCTCGATTCCAGAATTCCTCGGTGGTTGCAGTTCCGGCGCCTCTGCTGCCTGCGAGACCGGAGCGGGCACCACCAGCGTGAACTCGTCGTCTTCGGTGTGTGGTAGCTCTACATCTACGAACAGCAGCGGTTTCTTGGGTATCAACATCGGCTCGAAGCTCAAGAGGGTGGCTGCCGTATTGGCCATGGCCAAGGCATAAGCAGTGGGTTGGGAAGTCGAAGTGTATTGCGATGAGCGCCAGTGGGAAATAGATTATGATGTTTGACGAAATGTATGAATGACTCAAGCGAAGGACATAGAACCAGCGAAGGCGATATTCGATCGAGGGATGGAGCGAATTGTAACTATGCCAAGTCCAATCTCGTACCAGTGAAACCGTTATCGATATCCTCGCCCTGGTCGACCGTTTTGTTCACCCGTTAGCATAACGTCTTTTCTGCCAAATGTTCAACGTTGCAATTCGAGTTACTGCCAGGGCACCAGCCTCCAAGCTACGTATTATACCCAATGCGGCAATACAACTAAAGGCATTGTCCCGTATGGTGTGGTGCGCATTGAGACTGCTCTTGAGACTTCATCCAGACAGCTCGCGTTACATCGGACTCCACTACATCAAGATCCGACACTGTAATCCCTACAGCCACCGGGAAAATCGCAGCTTCCTCCCGAAAAAATCGCTCATGTATCTGGCATCTCGACTGCGATTCGAAATCTGCTATACTCGTCGGACGTTAGTACAGCATATACGCTCAGTCTCCGATTGCCCCATTGTAGTACGCCTGGCCACAGTTGCTGTTCGACACTGTGAATTCGGCCCCGCTGCCATCCTCAACTATAATCAGCCCATCTTGCTCTGCTCCGTTGCATGTACCCGCGTTGCTAGTATCTGCCAAAAAGCAATTGTTGCTCTCGTAGAACGCCGCGCCGCATCCAGTCGTCTGCAAGCACGTGACGCAACAGTCGTAGGCGCTGTCCGAGGTAGTAAAACTTTGGCCATACTGAGGTTCGCCATTTGTAATGACCTGGCCATTGACCGCAGTCACGAGATTGTTCGTATCACAAGCGGCGTAGAAGGTGCTTTGTGGAGCGAACACAGAGGACACCGAAGTTAGCGTGTATGTTGTTGTTGCGTAGATGATCGCAGTATTGGTTATTGTCGTGGAAGCAGAGACAGTGACGGTGCTTGAAGCGTCGACGGGTAATGAGGTGATTGTTGTCGTCACGACGGTCGTCGATGTCTGTTTGAACGACTTGTTAGCCCGCGTAAGCGTCTAAAGCAGGTGAATGCAGTGTGCAGACTTACAGCTGTCACTGTACCGGGGGTTGCAGTGATGGTTGAGGTGGCCTTTGCCGTTGATGTGATGGTCGCAGTGCTGACGACTTCCACTAGGCGGTAGCAGGTGACCGCTGCAGGATAGCTCGACGGCCCACCAACCAAGCATGGCTTGCTTGTTGACGCAGCCGACGCTCTGCGCTCAATCGGGGCGCCCTCTTCTGCATCGCGATTCTGGAATTTCTTGAGCGAGCGCTTCTTCTTCTTCTTGCTCACGGTATAGCCTTGAGCAGCAAGCTCGGAAGCTAGCGGGGTGAAGCCGGCAGAGGTAGGGACAGTGGTAGCAGCCGTGTCTGTGGTAGTAGTAGTAACCGTCGCGAAAGATGTCACCGGCAATGTAGTCGTTGTTGAGTCGGTCTCCGTGGACGTCACAGTTGTTGTGAAGGTGTCAGTGACCTGTACGGGCAATCAGCCAATGTGACGCAGCCAGATGGAAGATTGGGCGGCTTACCTGCGAGATGATTGTTGTGCTCGATGAGACAGAGGTCGAGACTATCGTCACAGTTGTGCTTGGCGGCGTCTTTGTGGTAGTCGGAGTACTGGTCTTCGTAATTTTAGCAGTATATGACAGTGTCGTTGAAATCGTTGTGCGAGGGACACTCTTGGGCTTTTTGGTCGTCATGCGCGTAATGCAACTGCTTTGAGAGTACGTTGATATGCTCGACTCGACGAGAAAGGGCAAGAACCCAGCCAATATGGCCACAATGAAGGTGTATGACTTCATGTCTATTTCTTAGCAAGGTGGTGTTCAGTCGTTCGGACACTGTGCTGCTGGCGTGGGCTTCATTATGTACTCTCGCCGCTGCATGCAGAACTCATCTCAGGCCGCGCAGCGCGCTCGCGCTCTCATTGCCTTCCAACAGCCAGTCAGCCACTTCTTCGCCAAGTGTCACCGCAAGTGACTGAAGACGTTCGAGAATCCAGATGTCCCTCAATCTTAGCTGGAATTGACTCGTTCAAAGAGAATCTTCAGCCAGCCATGGCACCATGGGCGCACGTGGTCTGCATCTGGACCCATACCTACCACGATCTACCGGACTGAGGATCGCGCTAATGTTGTCCAAGGTTGGCCGGTTGCCGTTGTGCGTCGTCCTGATGGACGAGGAACCCGCTTGGTTGCCGTGTTGGGCACTCGTGCAGTGATCGCGAACGTGGACGGCCTCTCGCGAGCTGGCGAGCTGAGCTACATTGCTGTTACTAGTAGTTACCCTCCGCCATGCAACGTCTAGAAGTGGTGCAGCTTGCGTGCAGGCGTCGACAAGGCAGTGAGCTCCGCTTCGTTTGGAGTCGTCCGCAACCTTCAGGAGCTCCTTGCACACCTCTCCATGGTGGCATCTTATTCCAGGACTCATGCAGACTGGAATAGAGTCCAAGCTAGAGGACGAAGCTTCGAAGGGGCTTGTGCTTTTAGTCCAGGAAGAGGAGGAGGAGGAAGCGTCAACTAGGGTTTGAGTCTGTATCGAACACAGCCCCTACGATTGGTTCGTGTAGATTAGCTTCGCACCAAAACCTTACACAGTTACGACGTTCTCCATACAGCTACAACGAAATCTTCTGGAGGATTGGCATACTTCACCTCCACTGCCTCAGAACGACGTCTCGTGGTTGCTATGCCTGCTTGGCGTAGCTGAGGCATCGTATGATGTAGCCAAAGTGCCGCATGGTTGCGGGAGGAATACAACATACAAGCCCCTCTATAACAGAATGGCACAGGTACTTTACGTGACTCTATGCCTCACAACCTGCTTTCTGCTACATCTCTCCCTACTCTATCCTCGCAAGCACGCGCAGGAAGCGAGAATGCTCAACCAGAGCGTATTAATCCTCGCAGCCTTGTGCGCTATAGTTACAGCACAATCTAAGTAATTGCACCACCCTTCACACTCTCAAATGCATCACACTAAACACCAACCAGTACAATCACCTACCCGGGTCTCGACCTTGTCTTCTATTCCAGTAACACCACACTTTCATGCGGACAGCCCGCTCAAAACACCAGATTCGTGTCGTTCCACACATCAACTGTTCCAGCACCCGGAGCCTTCGTCTGTTTCGACATGGAAGCCACATTCACAAACCCGAATGTCACGTATGCAGACTGTGGCGCGGGGTGCGGCGTCAATTAAACCTTAGGCGGCATAGACAACTACGATACGCGAGCTAACTACTCCCAGCTTTTCTACTCTCAACTAGGGACTAGCACCAATGTTCAGGACGACAGGGCCGGGCAATTCATCGTTCAGACGTATTCCGGCGGGGGTTGCTTGCAGGGTGTGAGCGAGCCAGATACCACTGACCCTTGGATTCAGTGGACTTGTTTGTCACGGGGTGAATGCTCGACGCTGCGGTACGGTGTTCGCAGCTTCGCTATCCGCCCAGCTGATAGTGACCAAGTAGGCAAGAAGCATTGCAACATAGCGCACCAGAACGGCGGAGGCGGGCCGAAGGATGAGAATGATGGGATGGAACTTGAACCTGGAAGCGCAGCAGCGGTACTCTTAACCGCTCTTGTCAGCATAGCGTGGCTAACGTAATTAGTGTATCATACTCCCTCACTCCGTACCGCTCTCACGCCTCCCCACCTAGTCTTGCAAGCTCCTTCAAGAAGCTCTCCGCATTCACCAACTCCGTACTGCCGTATATGACTCTCTTCTTGCTCACAGCGCCCGCAGCTCCTCCACTAGCACCGCTCGTCCGCTTCGCCCAGTCCTGTAGGTTGCCGTACTCGTCCATACTACCCCCGCCGACTGTAAACACAATAGCCTCGCTAAAGCCTTGTCTTCTCTGCCCAAAAGACGCCTCAATGCCTCTGCTCTGCGATGCACCAGATCGAGCGTCCTTCGCACTCGGCGGCATGGTACCGCGCGCATTCGCTGATCGTGGATCGAAGTAGAGGAAGCCTTCCGTCTT
>JAKLLW010001208.1:0-17451 GCA_022814695.1 Neocatenulostroma microsporum
GGAAGAGGGTTGTATGTTCTTAAGCGCGGTGTTTGAGGCTGTTTCAAGCATGAGCATTGGCGCTGGGTCACTCCTTCGATGGAAGAAATCAAATTAGCGAGCATATGGTAGCGATGGCGCTCGATTACTTTACGAGGGAAGGGAGTTGCTAGATGGATGCATGGCGATGGAGTCTGTTCGATCCGGAGCGCATGTACGATAGATAGGATTTGAATGCATTGTTCAGTGCGTAATCATTACCACAACTCGCATGGTAATCTTCCTGCCACCTCAGGCACACGGTACGAACTCAGACAAGCCTTCAGGACTCCGGCCCAGGCAGCCTGGACAGCGCCCTCGGTCAACACCTCGAGCATCCTTCTCATGTCCACATACATGGCTGCCGCTGCCCTGCGACAGGTCGCTCTTTGGCGAGTGGTACATCCCAAGATACAGTGAGGGCGGCAATGCTGGTACCTGCTCCAATCGGTGACCAACCTTGAAAGCGTCAGGCATGCAGTCACCTACCCTATCGACACCTCTCCAAACAGCTATTCCTCCGCCGCTTTACTAACCCCTGCATTTCACCAATTGCACAGTAATCTTCTCCCACTCATCCGCACTATGCGCCCTCATGGTCCAAGGGACCTTCGAAACATCGGTGCCCTCGCTGTCGTACCGATTTGCCTCGTAGTATCGGCGCAACATACTCCCTATAGTATGCTGTATGCCCCTATGTGCTTTGCCAGGCGGCCAGTACCACCAGTCAGAATCTACTGGGTACTCCTTAGGCACAAGCCTAGCGATCTCCGTCCAAGCTTCGCGGATGCAGGCGTAGATGACCTTGATCTCGAGCCCTTGAGCACGCTTCGGGATCAAGTTAAGTCGTCCGATGTCGTAGAACTCTACTTCGTACCCAGCTCTGCGAAGCTCGTTCGGCAATATCGGGGGTTCCCTTCCACCTGGGTAGAGGCGAAAGGTAACGGTCTTCAGTCTGCAGTATTGCTGCTTGTTGTGGAGCTGTTCGACAAGCTCGTGCAAGCAACTATGGTCACAGCGCCTACGTCTACGGCCGAGCGAATAGGCCGAAACGACCATATGCCTGATGCGGTCCTTGTTCTTGACATTGCCATGGCTGTGTGCACAGAGAGCGTTGAGTCCTAGCACGATTTCGTTGCTTTCGTAGAGGGTATCGAGCGCTTCTAGCAGGACTGTTTTGCTGACGTGCAGCAATGCGACGTTGACCGGCGGTGTCTTGTACCGCTCACGTTCACGCTTGTCCTTGTCCTTCTCCGTGTATGTCTCTATACGCGGGACCTTCCGAATGGGTACGCCGAACCGCAGAGCGTAGACGTAGATCTTGAGACGCAATTTGGGAGGTAGATCCAGCAGTCTGAAGCTTGGGACGGGTTCCTCTACCTGAATGACACTTCGCTTGGGGCGAGGATGGACTCGCTTCTTGCGTGTGGGTGCCTCGAGCGCCAGCGTTGGCTCCGGGTCACCGGCCTTGCGCTTTATGCCTCTCGTGAACACCATGTCTCTAGCTCTGCACTACCTTGCTGCCTGGAACGAGAAGTGGTGGCAAGCCGCCCGCACGGCGCGAGTGGTGGTGTCTGTGTCCGTGCTGCGCTGTACCTTAGACCTCTTTTGAGAAGTCGGGTGTCAATGCTGATGAGCCGGTCGCCTTCGTCAGATAATGAGGAGTGCTTTGATTTCGAATGCTTGTCGTTACTTTGATCCGGGATGTTTCAGAATATACGCAGGAAATGTAGACCCCGGAAGTGCGGGCAATTGCGGACCGCACCGGGTGACCGGGGTGCCTTTTTGCGAGTGAATGCTTCCTCGGAGACTCGGGGTTCTCGGAAACCGCCCTGCACATAGTCCGCCACTAGATATTCAACAAGCAGTACATTTGACGAGCAGTAGGAGTAGAACCATTAGGAAAGATGTCAAGAGAGATACTCTGCCAAAGACGAACGTGACAATGTGATTATGGTATTCGGTGTTCATACTCGTTGCAATGCGATCCTCATGACCTATGCTATGCACCAACACCCAAGTGCCAGACTTGCGAGATGCTCGTCGCTCAAAGTTCCTTTGTGTCAGAGCAACTATGCCGGCATTTATTCAGTCAGTGATGGACTTTGAGAACGTCTGAGCCGACATGCCTACCCTACCTATCCTACCTCTCTCCAAGACGCTGTAGCTGCTATCTTCTTAGAGCCACACTAACCAATGCACTTCAGCAGCCTCACAGTAATCGCCTCCACCTTCTCCGCATCATGTGTCCTGTCAGTCCAGCAGGCTTTCGAGACGTCCGTGCCGTCGTCGATCCCGTCCCGCTTCGCCTCACGATGTCGGTCTAGGAGAAGCCTCATAGTGTTCTCCATCCCCGAGCGTGCGCAACCATCATGTTTGACCACCCACCGACATTGACCTAGCGATCTCTCCAGTGTCGCTAAAGTAAGAAGCCTGATCCAAGCCCGGTGCAGCCTGGTGTGCATGAACTTGATCTCGGGCCCGTGAGAGATGCCGTAGCCGTCCTTTGCGATCAGCTTGAACAAGCCGACGTCCTCGAACACCACCTCATATCCGGATTCCTGGAGTTCTTGGGTTTGCGTCCTGTAGTATAGGTTGCTGCTCGGGCCGAGGTGGAAGGTGATCGTCTTGAGCGATCTGGGAAACGCTTGCTTGGTGTGAAGTTGCTCGAGGACTTGGCGTAGACATGTCTGGCCACATTGTTGCTCCAGTCCTGCAGTGTTCAAGATGGCTAGCTTGCTAATGCAATACTTTTCCACCACATTGACGCCATCGGTGTGGGACCGCTTGTGCACTGGGCAGATATTGTCGAGCTGAGCTACGATCTCGTTGTTCTCGTATAAGGCTTGAAGCGCTTCCGGAAACACGGTTTTACTGACATAGAGCAATGTGGCATTGATGACTTTTAGTCCGGGCACAAACTTGCGCCCGGGCAAGACCCTCCGTCGCTGGTCTGATTCGACAGGCGGCTGCTTATCCTTCGTCGCGAGTTTGTAGATAGGCCCTTTAAAGCGGAGAGCATAGCCATAGATCTTTAGACGTAGTTCGGCAGGTAGGTCGAGCAACCCGGTCCTTGGGTTGGCACTCTTCACCTTGCGTGGGCGACGCCGGGCTTGCTTCTTGTGTGCCGACTGCGGTTCTGAAAGTACTCGCTTTTTGCGCGTAGGTGCTTCGAGTGATAGCAGCGGCTTCGTATTGCCGACCTTGCGTTTCATGCCTCTCGTAGACACCATGTCGCCGACTCGTCGGTCTTATTCCGTTGCAGTAATCGAGTCTATGACTGCAAAACAGCGGCGGGCCACCCACGGGAAGAAAGTGAATGCTTTGTCCAGTTGTGCTGCGCAGATGAGTACAACCTCGAGAAGCTCCTTGCGAAAGCCCACGAGGCAGTGCTTCCGCTCAGTCGGTGAGCAGTATTTGGAGTTCGCCTGTGTGCGTCGTTCAGATTGTACTGGCGTCCACATCTGGTGATGAGAGTAAGCAATGGAGATCCAGAGATACGGGCATTCGCGGACCGTACCGAGAGCGCCTTGCGGGAGTCTTAATGTGAGTGAATGCAAGTTTCCGCATTGCACCAGCCTCTATGTCCTGGTGCAAGCAAGAGCTCCCTTGGCACCCCCGGAAGTCGCCTTGCATGACGACAAGCAACCAATCTGATCCGCTAGATGTGCATTCAGCGGTACCTTTGAGTGTACTACGTGCCTTTGATAGTTTGACTTCTCAACCAAGCCAATATATATCCTCCTGAAGTAAGCATCTGCACTGATTACGCCAGGAAAGCTCGTAGTCTTCCGTGGTATGCCTGCTCGGCTGATGTCAATGAAGACGGCTGCTCCGCATACGATCAAGATAGGAGAAGTGAGAAGTGAGAAGGGTCAGGAAACGGTCTTGATACTCATTGCAAACAATCGTAGCCGGCGCGAAATGCGATACATGCCCTTCATGCGCTCCCATGATCCATGCCATGCGCCAACGCCCAAATGCCAGATCCGGCAAGCCGCAGTACGTAACGCTCAAAGTCCCTTCGTATCATCCCAGAAGCCTTCCGAACGCCACCAAACAAAAGCCTCATATCATCATCGCACCTGCGTACTAGCCTGTACTTGCTGCTGTACCGGCGTCCCATTGCCCTGCCCTTGAGCCTGCCCTGGTGGTTTGAGTCCTGCAGTCGAGTCCGGCAACCCACTCAAGCTCTTCACAAGCCAGGCCTTCTCATCACAAAACTGCTCGTCCTCTGTCCGCTCCTCCAGAAACTTCGGCAGGAACCGCAGTAGTCTTTGCTTATTCATAACCAGAAACTTCTGCACCTCGTAGCTCTTATTAGGATTCGCCGCGAAGATCTTGAAAACGTGGAAAGCTTCGTATTGAACCATCCTCCTGTCGTCTTTGAGTTGGTACATTATCAACTTGAGGTGGTCGCCGGAGGAGACGTAGCGCGTCATGACTTCGTAGAATTGTCTGTCCAGCAGGACTTCGCCGAGGAGTTTAAGGGATTGGCGTTTGGTGACGTAGGATTCCGAGTTGATGAGTACCTCATTATACCTCTGGAAGAAGAGGTCGAAGTTCGTAGAGATGTATTGCGAAACCAATTGTTTGTGTTTGGTGAGTATGAGCCGGAAACAATCGAATGCGTCGGCCGAGACTTCGAAGCTGGATTTGTCGATCCAGGTGAAGAAGGACCAGAATGTTCCTTTTCCTGAGCTGGGGCTGGTGACATCCACGTCGTTGTAGATGTCTATTCTTTTACCGCCGGACTCCTCAGAAGGCGGTTCGTCGTATAGTATCACTGCTGCTACTGCGTCCCATTTGAGCGCTTCTTTCAGGATGCCGCCGCATGGACTCGCACTCTCCCTTCTCTCATACCCGTTACAGAGACTTATTATTATCTCCGGTTGTCGCCGTAGGACTTCTTTCAGAGCATCTGGTTCCGGCGAAGTACTTCCTGGATTCCTAAACCGGAAGACATTGGAGATGATCGTCTGCGTATCTTTGCGAGCTTCGAATGGTAAGCGGTGGATGTGGTCGACGAGGGAAGGAAGCAGGGATTCGGCGAGGATGTGGTTGACGAGTTGGTACACCTGGTCCGGCTGGGCTTCGAGTTCGGGAGTGCCTTGGAGTGTGGTTTTTATGAGGGTGAGGGTGCGGGAGAGGTCTTCTTCGATCTGGTCATCTGTTAGTAGAGTATCTTGTCGTTGTTTTAGAGTAAGGTTGTTCGTACTTTGGGAGATGGTGCTTCAGAGGCAGTGAGTTTCTGGAGGAGGTCTTTGGTTGATCGGACCATGTCTTGGGCTGACCGCTGCCGGTTGCGACCAAAGAGGAACGCCATTGCGGCGTAGGCGCCTCACTGCGCTGTATAACGGACCTCTGCTGTGTCTAGACAACCGATTGGGATACGTCAAGACCGAAACACTTGAATGGAATGCTTTGGGATGTCTTGAGCATGTGAAATCAACAAACGGGGAAGCGGTTTCCCAAACAGACGGATAGAGTTTCAGGAACGGAAATAGAGTTGCTGACGTGGGGTCCGAGATTGCGGGGAGAACTGTGCCTTTCACGTGCGCATCTCCGGAGCAACAGCAACTTCAATTGAATGAATGCATTTGCTCAAGATGGCATCGAGCAAGAGGCAGAAGCTACACCACAACACGCACAGCGCCTTCTTGCACAAGCTCACGGCTGAACTGCGACTCGAAATCTACGAGCATGTCCTCGCTTTCGGCGTGCCAATCCGGCTTGATAAGAGCTGCCATGCCAGCCATGTGGACACGAACATCCTACAAGTCAACAAGCAGATCCTTAGCGAAGCAGAACCGATACTATACCTCGTCAACACCATTGCGCTGGCCCGAGGCGATCTGTGTAGGTACATGGGTCTTGGCGGGAACACAAGTCTCGCTCCGCGGTTACTGAGAGACATCCGGATATCCCGTCTCTACACACCACGCTCCGGAGTCTTCAAGGACGAACGCAGCAAGTGGTGCTCGCGGTGCAGTATGCCGATCCTCGAACTCGTCCAGATGTTCAAACATCTCCCTCGCGTCCGACGCGTTACTTTGGACTACGGCGAATCCCATGGCCTCGAACACGACCAACTCAATCTCCTCATTCAAAGCATGCCAGAAAGTGGCCGTGAGCTGAGGAAGATCTACACCTCCCCCTTCGAGTTCGAACTACACGGCCTCTCCCACTCTCAGCAAATAAGCTATCACTTCCGCGACGATACGTTTGCACGCTGCTAGCGCATCGCAGAGTACGCCTCCTTCCAAGACACCAAACTGAGCAGAAAGCACCAGATAGAGGCACTTGATGAAATGAGGGGAGGTACGCACCGCTCAATCTCTGAACTCCAATCAGCCGACAAGGAGGAAAGCCTCTTGCGGCATTGCTACTTTGTGTGGACCCGACACGACCAAGACGAAGTCCTGCTGGGAACTGTAGCACGTGCATGGCCAGATCATCTGCCCATGGATCTGTGACTGCTTGATGGGGAGCATCGACAAGTGGCTGCGAGGTCGGAACTGATGGAAGCGATGGCTGAGAGTTTGAAGACGCTCTTGAAGCAGTCTATGTCGAGTCTTGATTTTGACTTCTTGAAACCCGTCAGACGGAGGCTCCATGCGGTTGGAGATGAGTGACCTTTATCTTGTAGATGTGGTAGGGCTCCCAGACTCATCTCCGTGTGAGCTGCACTCGCAAGCACGAATTTCGACCTTGGGCTCTGACGACTACTATCACCTATCCACCATCTAGCGATACGGAGTCTGCGGTCCCCGGCCACGCAGGAGCCGGAGGATCTTGGATGACTAAATCGACGCCAAGCCGCAGTGCTTTCCCTATTGAGTTAGCTTGATGATGTGCATCTCAGGGTATGACTCGGCAGGTCTGGAAATTGCCGCTGGTTGATGACCAACATATCCGGAGTCTTGCAGTCCTCGTCCGCGCCCAACTGCACTGCGCAATCCGCTGAATGTCTATGTCAAGTATGCTGGCCGCGCATAGAGGGTGATGTTCCCGGCTTTCCTAGCCAAACATGGGGCAAGGCTGCGATTCGGACTCTTAGAACCCCATGTAGAGCCCGGTGACGCGAAGGTCAGCAGCATCGGCCGAGAGCCATTCTTAAGTACGTCTCTCTTAAGATGGAGATCGAAGACCACCGCCGGGACACTAAGGACGCCCAGCGCTGCTCCCCTTGCTATTTTTTCCATGTCCCACTTTGAAGTCCCGGGAGCAAAGCTCTACCATGAAATCGTCGGCCACGGCCCACTCTTACTCTGCGTCCCTGGCGCCGACGGCTCGCTCGACATCTGGAAACGCTTCGCCCAGTGTCTGAGAGACCGTTTCACAGTAGTAACATATGACCGTACGTTCTCCCCTCCTTGCCAGTCTCGAGATCAACGGTTCGTGATGGGCAGTCAGCAGGCTAAAACACTCTATCTGCAGGCCGAGGCTTCTCCCGCAACCACTTAACGACCGCCCAAGACTACACCCACCGTCTGGAGACCGACGCCGATGACGCCGCGGCGCTTATCGCACGCTACTCTTTCCCCTCCCTCAGCAACGACCCGAGGGAGCCAGAGCCCGCAACAGTGCTAGGCAACTCCGCCGGCGCTGTCGTAGCCCTCAAGCTACTGACCCGCCACCCGGCCCTAATCCGCACCCTCGTGTCCTACGAACCACCTCTCGCCTCTGTTCTCCCTAATCTCTCTTCCCTCCGGAACAAGCATGAGGAGGTCTACGCCCTGTACCGGGACCAAGGCCTACCTCCTGCGCTTCAGAAATTCTCTAGTGATCTGATATTAGCGAAGGATGATATGTTTGTAGCATTTCTGGGCAATTTTGAGTGGAGGCCGTTTGTGTTTTTGAATCTGACGTACTGGTTTGAAAGGGAGTTTATGGGGTATGCTTTCGCAGATATCGATGTTGATGGAGAGGAGGGTTTGGGACAGGCGAGGGAGAAGTTGGTGTTGGTGAATGGGGAAGAGAGTCCGAGGGAGGCGTATCAGTTTCGGGCGAATGTTGTTATGGCGGAGAGGTTGGGGTTGGAGGTTGTGTTGTTTCCTGGAGGGCATACGGCGTATGCGACACATGTGGAGACTTTTGCGAAGAAGTTTGTTGAGGTGCTCGAGGCGAGGGATGAAGCGGCAAGCCGAAAGGACTCTTTGCGAGCCTGTCAGAGGTGTTAGCAGGTGTTAGCAGGTGGTGATGGTGATGGTGACCCGTCCACCCGAGATGCTAAACAGCTTCTCTGAGCTAATCGCGTACATGACAGACATCAAAGTGGTGCTCTGGCCTCCGGACTGTTTGCGATATGGACAACTCTTCTTACGGTTCGTGAGTCGTAGTTGGCTGTGTTGTGTCAGGACTCTCCAAATGTTGAAATATGCATTCACTCACATGGCCCTTCGCTAACCACTTGCGGAAGCGGTCCGGGATCGTGCCTCGGTATTGAAGCGAACCGACTGATTTAGCAGCGCATCTTCAAATGCACACTGGCACACACATCAACAACATGGCTCGGTAGCCGGTCGACCTTTCCGCAGCTGTCAGCCAATCTACCATTGCCTGCAGCCCCAAACCATTCTCCAGCACTGAAGCGACTAGAATATTGGTGGGTCGGTGCCAACTAGCGATATGGTGTCTACGAGAGGCATGAAGCGCAAGGCCGGTGACACGGGTCCGCTGCTAGCGCTCGAGGCTCCCACACGCAAGAAGCGAGTGCGTTCTCTCACGCTTCAAGAGGACAGTAACAGCAGCGGCGACATCTTAATTGCCGGAAGCATGAAGCGCGCGGCCAACGATCCGGAGCCGATGCTTCCACTCGAATCACCTAAGCGCATAAAGCGAGTACAGACGGGAACTCAGGAGCGGGTTGTCAAGTGGCGAGGTGAGGAGCAGGGCGCAGCGCAGGTTGGAGGGCAGGTCGAAGGGCAAGGCCAGAACCTCCGCCTCACACTCCAACACCCTGGATCCCACCCAAAGACCGGACTACTAGACCTCCCTGCAGAGCTACGACTCAAGATCTATGCTTATGCTCTACACCACAGCACACCGATGCGGAAGCTCGAACCCAAGGAAGGGGGACTCTTGCCCTATGTCACTTTGCTTCGCGTCCGCAAGGTGGTGTACCCGGAAGCTCTCGACGCTCTTTACGAGGCGAACGAGGTCGTGATGCAGCTCGACGATGCCTGCCCGGAGCACAAGCACGCCCGGGCCAACGTCCCCAGCAAGCACCACGTCAGGAACATGATCGTTACGAACGGTCCAATCGCAACTGGGCCGTTCGTAATATGGAGACTGAGGCAGTGCGGTCAGAAGTGCCTGCGTCGGGTCATCGAACAACTGCATGACCGGGAGCAGTACAGCAAGTTAAAGTCAGTCACCTTTCGACTCGATCCAGATAGCAACTTGTACTTCGCGACGCAAGTAGACGAGCTTCGCAAAGCCGGTTACGAGATCGCCTTCGAAGATGTTGGCTTGTTCACGCTTGTCACGAAGGATGTCAGAGAACCTAAGATCAAGTTCATCTACACTAAGATGCATGCGCTGTTAACTATCCTCGCCAGGGATGACCCTCGGTGGATTCGGACGCACGAACAGCGACGGCCGACAGGGCAACCCGACTGCCAAAGGCTGGCGGATCTACTGTGGGAGTACTATCAGAAGAACCGATATGACATCGACAACACAGGGGGGAGGCGTGACATATCGAGGGTCTGCTGGGCTCAGAGAGCGCATAGTGCGGAAGCATCAGAGCAGATCACCATGAAGTTACTGAAGGACAGGGGTTAGTATTAGTACGGGTTTGGAGACACGGCTGTTTGAAGAAAGGTCAGACAGGTAGGTATGTGGGCTCCGACGCTTTCTAGGTCTGCTGGATACCAGCACCGCCGGCGATATAGTGTCGAGAAGAAGCATAAAGCGCAAGATTGCTCCTTGCATTCATAAGCGAGCGGTGTTCTGATAGTACGTTACTTTCACGCTGCTCGCGAGATGTTATTGGTCGTGCTTCTGTAGTCCGAAATGTGTTCTTCTAGAAGCTCCTGGTCTCTGCGAGACACCAGACCCTACGTCTAGGAGATTCACTTTGTGCCTTGACCTGATCTGCACCGGCACTGTGTACTTGCTCGGCTGTCATACTGGTGCCTGTAGGAAAGCGTATCTGCGGAAGATTCGCAGGCAAGTATACCTTGCGTCATCGTCTGCAGGCACGCCAAAGCCGTGGTGAGGGGGCGCAGTGGAGTGGCAGGCAAGATTGCGTAGTAGGAGTAGCATCAAAGCTCCCTAGTTCGAAATAGACGGCCGTGGCGGAGGGAGTGAGGAAGTGAGATAAGGAGCACGCGGCGAAGCTTCCCACGCAGCAGCACTGCAAATATGCTCTGCAGCGCCGCAGAGTTCCGCTGCAACAGCATGCCACTCTATCGCTTCGGCCGACTGACACTGTCCATGCTATGCCGGCAGCTACGAGGTGATTATCAGGAAGTCGCTCAGCATATCGACTACTTCTCAAGCCCCCTAGCAACCTCCCTAATAGGCTTCATCAGCTCCTCCATCTCCTCATCCGTCAACTCAACCCCAAACGCCCCTCCAAGCATTTTCATAGTCTGCGCCTTCATCTTTTCCATCTTCGCCCGCAATTGCTCAGCATCCATCTGCGCCAGGTTTCTGTCCATGGCTTTGAGGCGCTCTTTTGCCATCCCCGTTTCTGGTTCCAGGTTCAGATCTTTCATGTAGACTTTGGCCTGGTCGAGCTTGCGGCGGCGCATAAGGTCGGTCGTAGTGCAGGTCGGTTTCTTGGGATCTATTTTGTCCTCGATCTCAGGCGCTTTACCTGGAGATTCGTCGGGATTCAGGCGGAGTGAGTCGTAGAAGGTATCTGCGAGCGAGGCGTCGATGCGGAGGATCTCGTCTTGTTGGGTCGTCGATTGCGCATGATGCTCACTTGTGGCGTGGCTGCTTTGCGCACTCGTGGATGAGGGCAGCGGCGGCAGAAGCTCCTGCTCTACTCCTGCATCGTCTGCCTGCTCGTCACCACCGGCGAGCTTCTCAAAGATTTCCTCCAAAGCTTTCTCAAAAACCCGGCTCATCCCTTCCGCATACCTTCCCTCCAACTCTCTGTCCTCCGTAGCAGAAGTCTCGCACACCACACCCGTTTCATGCACATGCCTCTGGCACCTCTGCTCGACCAACCACTTGTCTCTAGCCTTCTGCTCTGGGTTGCCGAGTCTCTCCATCTTCAGCACCATCTTCACCAAACCCGGCTGGTCTCGGAGATTAGGTCTCCTCCCACGAACAGTCGAGTAGCCTGCGTAGGCCACACGAGGATCCATGGGCATCAGCGCAATTGCATCCTCAATGGTGCGACGGAGAGGGGAGCCATTGGAAGTGCTGCCGTAAATGTAATCGATGAGTGGCAGCGTCAAGACAGTCGTATGATCCATCCACTTCTCGGACAGGGCATCAATGACTGTATTCTGAAGCAATGGAATCTCATACTTCTCGCCGAACACCCACAACTTCGCCAGGCTCTCCACATCGAGAAGGGTGCTGGTGTTGAGTTCAAGATCGCCCGAGAAGCGCCGCGTGAAGATCCAGTGGGTGAAGAGGATGAAGGTGACTGGATCCACATCCGAGAGGACGATGGGAGCGTGGCTTTCGGCAGCTTCTGAGTCGTCTTGAAGGATCTCGGCTGGCCAGTCGGCGAGAGCATTGGCGAAATAGCCGGAGTAGAAGCAGAGGAAGCCTTTGGGGAGGTCTGCTTCGATCTTGTTGTTGCCTGTACCAACTTGGATGGTGATCCACAAGCCGACGGCTTCGCTTTTGTATGTGTTAGCAATGCTCTAGAAAGTTGAGAAGGGAAGCCTGCCTTACGGTGGTGGGAACTGGTCTGCGGTTGACGGTGGCGCCATGTTGTACGCTGAGTAAGGATCGGCCTGGAACGTTTTGCGAAGATGTCAGCGATGTTGACGAAGGCCTGCTGATTGACAGGAATCCTCGTCGGTATCAAGAATTGAAGATGTCGGGAGCAACATCTGACTGTTTGCACGGAGCGGCCCGCGCAAGATGTAGCAAACCGACTGCGGCAAGAAGATGCTCGCGACTGGTGCACGGACTCCTGGCTTTCACATGCTAAAATTCCGCTTGTTCACAAAAGCAGAGACTTTCGGTACCTAACCTCCGAGTCTCCGAGCTGATCTTCGACGTGAGGAGAGGTCGCCGAAACTTTGATCAAAAATGAGAAGAAGCTTCAAAGGAAAGCTGGCGGAGGGTTGACGTTGGGTGGCGTGGTTGAGTGACTCTCAGGGCAGGAGTTCAGCTGGGCGAAGGTGTATGCCTTTCGGGGCCATGAGCTCATGCTAAAGAAAAAGGAGATCATACGCTACCCGGTGTCTCCAGACAACCCGCCATGAAGAGTTATGGGTGGCAGATGAGCGGGCAGAGCACATCAGCTTCCTTCCCGTCCTGGAGCCGACCTTGGGCACGAAGTGTGCTAATGTGCGAAGGAAGAAGATGCTCAGGTGAGAGGATGGTCAAGGGCCGGCTCTGGGCGATGTGGCAAGATGGCTATCAGGGACACAGACCGTTTACGGCAGAATGGTATCGATTGAGGCCACGGCATTCGGTGAAAGGTACTAGGATGCCACGCTATCGAGAGTGGATGGGACAGTAATTTGGATGAGTAGTTGCAATTGGCAGACGGTGTACTGGTATGAAGACCGTTCCGAGTGCTTACACAGAAAACATCAGCATTCCTCCGTAAGTGATAAGACCGACCATAAGGTAGTTATCATCCATACCCAGCTACATCATGTGATGCTTCTCGCAAATCCTTCATATCCTGAGTGCTGGTATGTATTCTTTCACCCTTCGCCCACGAGCATCTTCAATTGCCTTGCGACTAGATGTACTCATATTCCTCACCTTCTCAGGACTGTCTACGATGTCTTTGTGGAGATCATGGAGCAGGTCAGAAGTATCGCGCAATATCAGCATCAGACCATACTCCCGAGATATGTTCATGTACACTCTGTGACTAAATGAAGGATTGAAGCGAAGGCGAGCTATACGGTGCAGCTTCCGTCTTGTCATCAAGCTCATTTCGGTCTCGTAGAACGCATATTGCCAAGCAAGCAGCTCTCGGAATAGGACGTCGATGTACCCGACAGGCTCTGTCAGGTAATGGCCGCGTGAGTCTGTAACGAGCCGACGAAGCCAGCTTGCGAAGTCTGGGGCCTGCTCGAACCCAGTGAAAGTGCAGTGAAAGTTCGCAACAAGTCTGGCCATTGGATGGAGAAACCACCGCAATATTTGGAGGTCGCCTTGCCGGAGATGAATGTCGCCGTGTATCTCCATCTTGGTGAGCACCGTACTTCTCTGAATGAAACAATTCATCGAGAATAGTACTCCCGCAAGCGAAGCGTAACTGAAATCAGACCAGCTCGGGTCCCGTTGCGTGTTCACCCGGATGTTGACCTTCAGTTTCGGGAACCTGTGTAGTTGGCCTGCAAGGTTGACCCACTCATTGAAGCCACCTGGGACGCACTGCAGAGTCTCCGTAGGTAACTCCTGGCGATATCCTCCGCACAACAGATACAGCGAGAAGGATTGGCCAGTGTGTCGAGACAGCTCGTCGATCGTGTAAACCACATCCACAACCATCTCGTTCGTTTCATACAGGAAGCTGGTGGCCTCATTACAGACTTGCCGGCACGACTGCAGAATCCTCGGGTAGCAGTGGCTGCGGGTTGCCGGAATGATAAGCATTTCTTCATAGATGCAGTACCGTATCTCTGACGGTAGATTCAGTAACGGGAAAGTCGCCCGACAGTCATCGCGCTCGAGAGATCGTATAAGAGAGTGCCGGATGATGACGCCGGATAAAGCGTGCGGAATTGTGCGGGCTAGGATGAACCCTTTCAGCTCCTCGACTGTGCACTTGGTGTAGTCCAGGCCGGCGAGCGGTGGAGCCTTTGAAGCCGTGTACCGTTGCTGGGAGCCGTTGAATGCCTTCCGCTCTGTGAGCGAAGACTTTGTGTATGCCGCTGTGGCAAAAGGCGGCGGCATGGCCAAGGCGGAGATGTGAGATGCTCTGGATCCTGGACCATGGTGATCATGTGCTTTATATCTGGCAGTCTTGTGCTGCGAGTGTGGAGTCAAAAGCGGGCAGTTTGCTTGATGGGAATCGCCAGATGTGACTTTGCTGGAGAGCTTTGTGTGTAGGCGACCATCCTACGCCTGGTCAGTAGACAAACGTAATAGCGTATCTTTGTTTCCCTGCCGTGGAAGATAGAGCGAGACCAGATCTCGGGGGAAGATGGTACGAAGACTCATATGATCCATTGTCCTGAAAATCTGTGCTACGCAAAACGCTCCTCAATACCATCGTACTTCTACGTAGTCATCCTGCGCGTTAGGAGGTAGACTGACGGGATTGCCGAAAGCGACAAATCCGGGACCCGTCATGAAGAAGGATTGCTTGTGCATAACCATGTCCGCAAGCCACGGCATTCCAGCAGCTGCCGGTACTGTCCACAATGTAGCAACGATGCGTTCTCCTGGGTGAGCAACTCCACGCCTCTGCCATGCTCCCTCTCAAACCGATCTCGAATGCTGTCACCGCCCTCTGCCACCGTGTCTGACGTTGTGCAGCAATTCGCCAAGAGATGCCTTCGCCACTTTGGGTCAGATGGTGAGACGCCTTGACCAAGGTTCAGCCACTTCGTCAAGATCACTGCCGCCCCAGGCTCATCAAATTGCTTGATTTGCATTTGGAATTCGACGCCGCATCCCGGACACTGAAGGAAAGGGTGGCATGTCCAACAGCGCTTTTGCGGACAGAAGTGTTGCATTGTGCATCGGAGCAAGTCGTGCACCATTGTGTTTGCGGTATATTTGATGTGGGTGCAGACAGTCAAGGTCTGGATTTTGGGAATGTACGCATCCCTCAAATCTCGGTCAAAGGCAACCCACTGCTGTACACGGAGACAGAGCTCGCCATCTATGGTTCTCGGCTCCACGGACAACAGCGTAGTCTTATATCTGCCCGCTTCCTCCAGATCAATGTCGCACACCTCTGTAGCAGAGAGAGTGTCGAGAGGTACGCCATAAGGGGCACCATATCGTAGCCTGGCCATTGCCAGCTGAACGTGCTGAAACTTGGGGTTGTACGCCGAAAATCCAGGACCGACTATGAAGCAGCTGGATATCTTCTCGCGGACGTCCATGTCATCGAGACACCGTAAGTGGGGCTGACGGGGCCTGAGGTACTCAGGATAGTAGGGTGGCCCGAGCCTGGTCACTGGGTGCAGGTATGAGCAGGTATAGCAGAAGAAGTAGCCTGGGTGGTCTCTGGCAAGGCGTTCGAGAAAGCTCGGTCGTTGATCGTTGAGCCCTTTAACAAGGCGAAGTCGCTTCCAGCTGTTGGTACCAAGTTTGTAACATAAGGTGTGGTTGGAGAGCGCGAGACATGCAGTATCGCAGACTTTCAGGTATTCGACGACATGTAAGAGCAGCTCCGCTGGTAAGCTGGAGATTCTTGACTCAGGCTGCTCCTTGTTATTGGTATCTCTAAGCCCCAGAGTACTTACTACCAGCTTCTTCGCCCAACATAGCATTTTCGACATGCGGTAGAGTCACCGTCGGGCGAGTTCGACCCGACAAGCTTCCAATACCCAGCGGGGCAAATTGTTACGTGTTGGCGTTCTCAAGAGATCCCATGGGTACTTTCGAGAGAGGGCTCAGGTAAGTTGCAGGGTATCACGAGACCGGAAAGTCTTGCTCCAGGTGATCTTGCCGAATCACAGCACGTGCTCGATCTCAGGCCGGCACTCCTCCCGCTCGCCTTACTCGTTCTGCTTCGTTAATCGGTGCTCAGTACGAGTGGCCAAGCCGATCGGGAAGCTTTCGAGCTGCGTTGCTCACCAAGCAGCGACAGGCGCTGGACGGCTGAGCCGGCGACTGACGGTGTACAAAGAGTCAGACTGAAGGGCTACGCCGTCGCTGTCTGTCCGCTGGCTTGGAAGTCGTAGGTTGTCGTGAGGAGTAGGGATGGACTGTATCGGCGACTGACGGCCTGCAGTGATTGCACGGCACAAGCAAGGTTTATGTTACGGCTCAGATGTTAGAGTGCAACGTTCGAAATCCGTACAACCAAATTTACCTGGCGTTGTGGTGCTGTAATTGTTCTGATCTGTCGTAGAAGGAGTGGTGATGTGGCGGGCCTTCTGTCTCTATCGAATTTTAGTCAGCTGTCTAGGGCTCGGCTAGAGATCCGATAGGTCACTTTTCGCCCCCAACCATCTCCTCCTTTTCCTTACTGTCACTCCATGGGCCATGGCAACTGCATGTACATCCGTACTCCCACCAGCACCATCACCCACTATGGGATTCTCGGAAAACAATGATGGCCTGGATCTACCACGATATCCAAATGAGGCTAGAATAGCGAGAGGCACCCCAGACCATGAGCATGCAAGGTCGATCAAGCCAAGCTGAAGGCTGAAGCTCCTGCTCAGGATCGTCTCCAGTCACGATTCTATCGTCTTTTGGCCCCAGCTACTCAAATTTTGCTGGCCTGCCATCCTTGTCGCGGCTTCTGAACTCCACTCGCCCTCTGTTCCGATACGTACCGATGGTGCGACCATGCACTGGCATACAGGACATGCCAGCGAAGGATCAGGGAGCCGTGAGGCTGACGTACCGCTACGGCTGTTGCTAAACGAGAACGAAGGCCGCTCTTAAACGTACTGATTGCCGCCCCGTAGGATTACCCAGTAAGTGACACAGCGTGTAGTTTTGTGTACCTTCGAACCCTTGGCTTCATCTTTTCCTAGTTTGTTGCTACTGCTGCTATAGAAAAACATGAAGCTCTCCCTTTCTTCGGCTCTTTGTGTGCTTCTTCCTGCCACTCAAGCCTTCGCCTGGGGCCCGCCAACAAACCCGCCTTGGGGTGGACGTCCAGGGAAGGGGGATTGGACAAGTCCGCCAGGCGACTATGGCCCTCCTATACTGCACGACGCGAGCTTCGTACCCGACCATGTACTCCGTCTCACCTACGATAATGTCTCTATCGGCTGCCAGTCAAGAGCGTCGGTGGTCATCAATGGCACTACTCCCGGGCCTGAGCTCCGACTGAAGCCAGGCAAGACGAGCTGGATACGTGTGTACAACGACATGACAGACTACAATGCCACTGTGGTGCGTATGGTGTGGTCATATGATCGTACAATGCTTACAATCATAGCACTGGCATGGCCTCAGCCAGCGTACCGCGATCTTCTCAGACGGAACACCGCAAGCAAGCCAATGGCCAATCTCACCATTACACTTCTTTGACTACGAAGTCCACCCGCTCCTAGGTGATGCCGGCAGCTACTTCTACCACTCGCATGTGGGGTTCCAAGCCGTCTCTGCCACCGGTCCGCTGATCATTGAAGA
>JAKLLW010001209.1:0-17439 GCA_022814695.1 Neocatenulostroma microsporum
CTGCTACCAAGATAACAACGCTGGCGCCTACACTAACGTCGCTGTCAGCTCTGGTGGCTTCAGTGCTTGCTTCAGTGCTTGCAACTCCGACTCGCAATGTATCGGCTGGACATTCTCCGGCGGCGAGACTGGCAACTGCTATCTGAAGGCATCCGAGGGCGCCTACACCTCGGCAGGGAGCCAGATCTGCTCTGGATTCCTGAACCCTGCTAGTCAGAAAAAGAAGGCTGCCATGAGCTCTTCGTCATCCAGTTCTTCTTCGGTGGTGGCTTCAAGCAGCACTGTCGCCTCATCTTCCACGGCGGCGCAGTCGTCATCAACTTCAAGCAGCTCAACTCCGGCTTCCAGCGTCGTTCCTTCGAGCAGTGCAACAGCCGTCTCCAGCTCAAGCACGTCCCCCTTGTCCACTAGCTCGACCAGCGCGGCAGCTGCTGCGTCCACCTCCGCGTCCTGCTCGCAAGTTGCCGGCACATACACTGATGCGAGCGGCTCCGTGTACAAGGTCACTTGCGGGTATGACTATGCTGGCTTCGATCTGACCTCGGTCAGCGCGGACGCATTCAGCGGTTGTTTTGCTGCTTGCAACGCAAACTCTGCTTGCGTTGCTTTCTCCTACCTTGGAGGCTCTGGCCCTGGCACTTGCTACCTCAAAAGTGCTTCTACTAATGGAGGTACAAGTGGCAGCGCTGATGCTGCCCAGCTCGTCTCAAGGGGTAGCTCAAGCTCATCGGCCGTTGCCAGCACATCTCTTGCATCGAGCTCCAGTGCTGCCGTCGTGGCATCTTCTTCAAGCACCCCAGCAACCAGCACTGCTACGACGAAAGCTTCCATCTCCTCTTCTTCGGCAGTTACCGCAGCGTCTAGCTCCAGCTCGTCCGTTGCAGCAGCTAGCACTACGGTTTCGGCGGCATCAAGCACTGCCACCAGCTGTTCCGGAATCGGGTCGGGCTCTACCTACACCGACAGCACTGGCAGCACCTACCAGGTTACTTGCAGCTACGACTACGCTGGCTACGACTTGACGTCTGTTAGTGGAAACTCATTCAGCGCCTGTTTTGCAGCGTGCTCTTCATACACGGGTTGCAAGGCATTCTCTTTCCTCGGTGGCAGTGGTGCTGGCACTTGTTACCTCAAGTCTTCTTCTCAGGCCGGAGTCGCGACCAACAGCGGTGCCGATGCTGCTGTGCTGATCTCCTCAAAGTCCAGCCCTTCTGCGGGCGCTAGCACCTCGTCAGCGTCAAGTGCAGCGGTCTCGGCTGCTTCCAGCTCGGTCTCCTCGACAACTGTTGCTAGCTCTTCAAAGGCGACAACGAGCTCCATTTCATCTACTCCGGCATCTAGCAGCACGGTTTCTGCGGCGTCCAGCACCTCCACCGCCACGAGCTGCTCCGGTATAGGATCAGGCTCTACCTACACCGATAGCAATGGTGCTGTTTACCAGGTCACCTGTAGTTACGACTACGCTGGCAACGACTTGACCAGCGTCGGTGTCAGCTCTTACAGCGCCTGTTTTGCAGCGTGCGACTCAACCGCGGGCTGCAAGGCGTTCTCATTCGTAGGGGGCAGCGGTTCAGGTACCTGTTACTTGAAAAGCCAGGGTTCTAATGGTGGCTCGGGCAGCTCTGACGCCGCTGTACTCATCTCAGCCGCCCCTGTCAAGAGCTCAGGCTCGTCGTCGGCTGCCACCAGTGTCTCCACTCCAGCGACGAGTGTTTCTGCGGTGTCCACCTCAGTCTCTTCCGCTGCAGTATCGACCTCTAGCTCCGTCTCCGTAGCTGCAAGTTCCTCCACCGCAGGATCCGGATCCAGCAAGACGACTTCTGCGGCATCTAGCACCGCCACTAGCTGCTCTGGTATCACGTCGGCAGGCTCGACTTTTACCGACAGCAATGGTGCTGTCTACCAAGTTACATGTGGCTATGACTACGCGGGTTTCGATTTGACTGCTGTCGGTGCTTCCTCGTTTAGTGCGTGCTTCGCAGCTTGCGACAGCACTACAGGCTGCAAAGCATTCTCATATCTCGGCGGTAGCGGTTCGGGTACGTGCTACTTGAAGAGCCAGAGTACCAACGGAGGATCTTCTGGGAGTGCAGATGCTGCTCAACTCACCTCGGCTGCCCCTACCAAGGGCTCAAGCTCTTCCGCGAGTGCTAGCAGCACGTCTACTCCGGCATCCAGTGCAGCTATGTCGACCTCCAGTACTGCCTCTTCCGTCACTGCAGCTGCAAGCTCCTCCACATCCAGCAAAACGACTACGGCGGCTTCTAGCACTGTAACCGCTACTAGCTGTACTGGTATTGCGGCAGTAGGCTCGACCTTTACCGACAGCAATGGTGCTATCTACCAAATCACCTGCGGCTACGATTACGCCGGTAATGATCTAGGCGGTGTTGGTGCTAGCTCCTACAGTGCCTGCTTCGCGGCTTGCGATGCTAATTCGGCCTGTATAGCGTTTTCCTACCTGGGCGGTAGCGGTTCAGGTACATGTTATCTTAAATCGTCCGCTGCCAACGGAGGGTCTTCTGGAAGCGCAGACGCCGCTCAACTCATATCGGCTGCCCCATCGAGCACTTCGAAGGCTTCGAGCGTTGCATCGTCGCCAAGCTCTACGCCCTCTTCGACCAGCACGAGCACTTCGGCCGCAGCAGCTGCTACCCAGAGTGGCACCTGCGCGGCTATCGGCGGAAGCACCCTTACCAACTACACTGACGCGTCGGGTGTCACCTACCAGGTCGGATGTGGCCGCGACTTGCAGGGTTCCGACCTTACTACCGTATCGGCATCGTCTTTCCAAGGATGCTTACCTCTCTGCGATGCGAACCCACAGTGTATTGGCTTCTCTTTCGTAGGAGATGGCGCTGGCACCTGTTACCTCAAGTCCTCCAGTACGGGAGTGCAACCAGTTGCCTCGGGCGTCAATGGCGCTATGATCGTATCACGTTCGTCATCAGCCAGCTCAAGCAAGACATCCTCGGCCAGCTCGACTATCACCAGCGCACCAGCGATGTCAATGGTCACCATCAGTGGTGCCATTCTGCCCATTAACGATGCCCGCACCGCTACCGCGTACAACGTACCATCGGGAATGTTCATTGCGGTCAGGGAAGGCAATGATGAGGCTGACATCCCGTACGGCTCCACCCTCATCATCGCCAGCCACACCTTGAGCGCATACAAAGATGGTTCAGGCATCAACATCGACGGAACTTTGGCAGACCCCTTCACTGCCATCTTCACGACCACCGCAGGATTCGTTACGTTCCCGGGAGCGACACTTGACCTTGCGTCGTCGACGACCTCTCTCACTCCAAGTGCGACTAGCCCTGCTTCTACGGCTGTGTCTACCACAGCGTCTAGTGCTGTCTCGTCGGCCTCCGTTGCTAGCAGCTCGCAGAGCACCGCGGGTACTTTGACCTCCTCAGTCGCCAGTCCAGTCACCAGTTCAGGCGCCAGTGCATCTTTGCCAGCTTCCACGATCGCCCCGGGTTCACAAACGTCATGCTCCACGGTCGGCAATGGAACGGCATACACAGACGTCAATGGCGCGGTGTATGGCACTCAGTGCGGCCTTGACCATGCTGGTGGCGATCTTTCCATGGCCCAGGCAAGCTCGTACACTGGCTGCTGCGCGATCTGCGATACCACTGCCGGCTGTGTCGCTTTCTCCTTCGTTGGAGGATCTGGTGGAGGACCTTGCTACATGAAATCGAGCATTCCGAATGGCCCAGCGCAAAACTCCGGCGTCGACTTTGCCTACCTCATCAGCGCCGCAAAATCCTCTTCGACTACTGCCACCTCTTCCACTTCCAACAGCGCCGCTGCTGCAAGTGCGCCGGCCTCCAGTGCCTCTGCTGCTTCTGCCTCCGCCGCCTCCGCTTCAGCAGCGCAAGCCAGTGCCTCCAGCGTATCTGCTGCATCTGCCTCAGCCTCAGCAGCGCAAGCTTCAGCCTCGTCGGCCAGTGTTGCGGCGGCTAGCGCTTCTGGAGCGAGCGCATCCGCAGCGCAAGCTAGCGCGTCCTCGGCGAGTGTGGTCGCAGCACAAGCCAGTGCCTCTGCCGCGAGTGCTTCGGCCGCACAAGCTAGCGCGTCTAGTGCCTCTGCAGCGCAAGCGAGCGCGTCCAGTGCATCGGTAGCGCAAGCCAGTGCATCCTCTGCGAGTGTGGCCGCAGGAGCCAGCGCGTCCAGCGCCTCTGCAGCGCAAGCCAGTGCATCCAGTGCTAGTGTTGCAGCGGCAAGTGCTTCAGGGGCTAGTGCATCTGCTGCACAAGCCAGTGCATCCTCTGCGAGTGTTGCCGCCGCGGCCAGCGCCTCCAGCGCATCCGTAGCCCAAGCCAGTGCTTCCAGCGCATCAGTGGCCCAGGCCAGTGCTTCCAGTGCTTCGGTCGCCAGCGTCGCTAGTGCATCTAGCGCTTCAGCAGCACAAGCGAGTGCATCTAGCGCTTCAGCAGCCCAGGCAAGTGCCTCCAGTGCGTCCGCAGCCCAAGCGAGTGCCTCTAGCGCTTCCGTGGCACAGGCTAGTGCTTCAGCAGCAAGTGTCTCTGCTGCCCAGGCCAGCGCATCCGCATCCTCAGCCAGCGCCTCGGCAGCCAGTGCATCGGCATCAGCCTACTCAGCCAGTGTTGCAGCAGCCAGTGCATCAGGAGCCAGTGCCTCGGCGGCGAGTGCTTCGGCATCAATGGCAAGTGTCTCTGCGGCACAAGCCAGTGCCTCAGCTTCCTCAGCCAGTGCTTCCGCATCCATGGCCAGTGCCTCTGCCTCGCAAGCCAGTGTCTCGGCGGCAAGCGCTTCGGCTGCACAAGCCAGTGCTTCGAGTGCGTCCGTGGCCAGTGCATCCAGCGCTTCGGTCGCCAGTGCTTCTAGTGCTTCAGTCGCCAGTGTTTCCAGTGCTTCCGCAGCATCAGTCGCTGCTACCGCTACCAGGACGACAAGCACAAGCACCAAAGCCTCAGCGACTGCCACATCGAGCGCGTGCGCCGCTTTCTCGGGCCAAACTACAAGGGTCCTCGTGACAAAGGTCATATCAGGTAGCTCAAGCTTCAACGGCCTCTATCTCCAAGATCCAGGCTTCTGTAAGTACTCCATTGCGTTGTCCCTTGGTTGAATGAAACGCTGCTAACCACATTTACAGCAACGGTGGCGGTGCCAGCAATCCTGGGCACCAACCTCACATCCGCAGCCAATACCGTATATACCCAGTCAGGATTGATCTTCACACAAGGGCAGTTGGCGGCTTATGAGCGGCAGCAGGGTGCCTGTTCCTTCACCTACTTCAACATCGGGTCGCCGCTCTATGCAGGTGTCCTCGGCAGTCTCACGGCTTCTTACGGGCCGTATACGGTCTGCTCATCGGGCACGACCCCGTACCAGCTTCAGTCGTACAGTCTGCTTGATTTCCTGACTCGGAGCACTACGACTTGCGCAGAGGTGACTTTGTCGCCGACGACTGCTACTACCGGGGCGCTTATTCCGAGTATTTTGTCGAGTGTGTTGTAGATAAAGAATGTGTTGGTGGAGATGGAGGTGAGGGGGAGAGGAGAGGAGTGAGGAGATGCAGAGTTGACGTTCAAAGCGTGGTGTTTGAGCAATAGGATGGGAAGGACTTCACCTCTTGAACAAAAGGCTGATTTCATTTGTTCGAGGGAACGGAAGTCTTGGAGTATATAGTGAAAAAAACACATATCTGTTGTACGTACGCTTCTGATCCTGTCTTGACCCCGTGAAAGCCATGTGGCGAGGACTTTGGTTGATGTTGCTGTCGTTGCCGTTTCCGGACTGGATTGCTTCTCGGAAGCTCAGGAAACACTCTGCCGCTTCAACCGTCCTTATGATCTCGACATGACCGTGTTGTCTTCAAATACCGCACAGGTACCTTGGTCGGCAGTGCGTGAATTGTCTTCGTGAGGGATTAGGGTATTGCAGGTAGGTATAAATCTCTCGTTGCTGCTGATTCGTCGCTGCCCTGTCCCACTTTTCCGAAGCTAGCAGGTATATACACCTCTTTAGTACTTATGCAACAGCACCACCTTCACGACGTCGAACTCCAACCTTGGGCCGCCCCGCACATCTACTGGACGCCGCCAGCAGCCCACAAGATGAAACTCTTACTCACGGGAGCGACGGGCTTCGTCGGCACAGAGGTCCTCGACCAGGCCGTAGCCCACCGGTACATCGAGCACATCTACGTCCTGACGAGGAGGCCGCTTGACCAGAAGTACTTCAGCAAGAAGGCCAAGGGCAAAGTGACGGAGATACTCCACCACAACTACCTAGAGTACCCGGAAGACCTGCTCCGCAGACTAAAGGATGAGGGTGTGGAAGGGTGTATATGGTGTCTCGGATCTCGAGCACCAGACTCGAATAAGCTGGACGAAGAGAGGAAGGTCAACATCAGCTATCCCATCGCAGCAGCGACAGTCTTCGCGAACAACTTGGCTACAGCCCTGTCACCACAACTCATGCCAAAGAAGAAGTTCCCCTTCCGCTTCATCTTCATCAGCGCGTGGGGAGCAGAACAAGACTCCAACCGCAGTCTCTGGATCTGGAACGATAGCAGGAAGATCAAGGGTGCTGCTGAGAAAGGGCTGTTCGATGTAGCAGAAGGGTCGGAGAGTATACAAGGACACAAGTGCTTCGAGGTCATCTCGCTACGGCCCGGACAAGTCATAGGAGCCGGGGACGCGATTGGCACTATTCTGTGGCAGGCTACGATACCGAGTATTGCAGTCAACCATCTGGCGAAGAGGGCGATTGATACTTGTATGATGGGGACTGGGAATGAGAAGAAGAGGATACTGGAGAATACGGAGTGCTTGGGGAGTGATTGGGCTATGGTGAACAGTCTGCCGCCGCCATGAAGTGGCTATGGTGTGTTGAGACGGCCAGCGGACGATAGAGGATAAGATGGCGTTAGGGCGATGGGTGCATACTCGACCAAGTAGCGTCTCTGTACGTATGATATCCCAATTGGCTTCAAGACATCCAAATAAGAGAACTCACTGGTCGTAAACCATGAGGTGGGTCTTTTCAAGACCTTGCGGCGATGGACTGGAAGCTTTTGGCTGCCGCTACGAGTCGTTGCTCGCTACTCCGGCGTCTGTAGACATGAGTTGGGCGAGGAGCCGGGTTCATGCAGAGGCCGTCTATTCTGTCTGCCTCCTGCCATTATGCCATGATGGTCTCTGCCATAATAACCCCCTTCTCCTTTAGCAGCACACGATCCCCACCATGATGAGTCTCAGGCCCAGTTGACTCCAGGATCCTGTTCGCCATCTCGAGGCCTGTATGCACTCCGCGAACTCCACAGGACGAGGGTCGCTGACATTGAACGTTGCCGCTCACGATCCCCAGTGCACAGGACTATCGCGAGTCTACGAGAGAGCCTCGCAACAGACAGATAGCGCTTCCTCCCTTTCGAGATCTTTGGAGATAGGTGGATGCTGTCTCTCATGATTTGGATTCCCCTAACCATCTAGAGGACGATACAGCAGCAGATCCGGCGTGTCGACTTCTGGAGAGGGCGGCCATGTTCAATGTCACCAAGCCTCGGGAGCATCTTTGAATCGTTGACGTACCACTCGCACCTTGACGATAGCCGACGTTAGTTGAACTGCGAAGCTGGTTATACCGAGGACACTGGCGGCTAGTCCCTCGGCTTCCGCCATGGCGGCGGAGACTCAGACAGCAGACTGGACTGCTGTCCGCAGACAGGGACCTGGTTCAACGGTTGCGGAAAAAGGTGCTGGAGAAATCGAGTCGGTGAAGGGCCCGAAAGACTAAGCATTGCAAACTCGGCCCGAGTTTCCTACATTGTGACTTCGTCTGAATAGACTTGCTGCATGCGATATCATTAAAAGGCTAACATCATGAATCTGCTCCAGATACCTATACCGAAGGTATCGTGCTATCTGTAACAACGCCGACCTGTCGTTAGTCATGCGCCCTTGTATCGACAACGAGGTCATCTTCAGCTTGTGACCTCCACTTGCTCCTCCTCTACCTGCTCCTCTTCCTCCTCTGCCTCCCCACCCCTCAACCTCTCCCTCACAGTCATCAACGCCCTCCCAAGCAGATTACTGCCCCATTCGGCTCGCATCTCCTCTGCAAACTCCGCCTTGAACCCAATACCCCAGACGGTATCTTGCGGGCTCGCCTCTACCAGCTCTCTCTCCCCCGTAGCCAACAGCCTCGCTTTCAGGTCGGGATTCTGGCTGTACTTGCACCAACTCCCTTGCACGACGACGTCGAATTTATTCCGCTCCCACTCCTTATCCTGCACATCTGTGAATCTGACACTCCTCGCCAGCGCCTTTTGCGCTCCGGGTTTGCGCTCCGCGAGGATCTTGTCAGGTAAGAGGGCCGGGTCGTCTTCCTCTCGCCGGTTGCTCGGTCGCTTCATCATAGCCTGTTTGCCAGCTTTCTTTCCTTTTCCCTTTTTGACTTCCTGGGTGGGTGCAAGCTCCGGCTCAGGGTCTGGCGTGGCGAGCAGCAGCGCCTTCCGATACATCATATACTGCTCTGCGCAATTGAAGACGTGCGTCGGATGCACCTCAGTATCTGTGAAATGTGAGATATACCACTGGCACAGAAAGCCGTAGGGCTCTTCGAACTCGCGCCAGAAGAAAACTGGGCCCGGGTTTTTGTCTTGCGTGATAGCTGGAGGGACGGTGGGGTTTTGTTGGCGCTGTTCGGCGCGCTGTTCGCGGGAGTACTTCATGTCGGTTTGTTGATTTCTGATCGGTCGTTCTAGATAGTTTGTGAACGCGGAAGTGGTTGTGGTTGGAAGTGGAAGCCGTTTAGTGTGTACAGCTCGAGGAGTGAGACTAGCAGGATCTCCAGACCTGAAGGAATGTGCGCCGAAGAAGCAGTTGTCGAGGCCTCTGGTGCACAAGGAAGTTGCGATGCCGAGCTGTAGGAAGCGGCGACGTCTTACAGTAACACCTTCTGCTGACAGAGATCCAGGAGAGGCAACTGCGGAGTCGAATGTTTGGTACGCCAAGAAAGCATATCGAAGCAGCCTCATCCAGCGCACATATTCCAACCGCAATCGTTAACGCTAGGGGCCAGCTGCGAGTCATCGGGATCTCATGACTTTGGCCCATATCCTCTTCTCCAAAGAGCAATGGAGCTCCTGTATCGTCCGGCCAGACATCCACCAGCAGTGCGTCGAGATGACGAACGTAGTCTTCGGGGCAGCTAGCAGCCATCAGCTCTCGTGAGGCCTAAACGTATGCCCGTGATTGCTTGCTTGCGAATCTGAGTATGGAAGCATCACCCAAAACTCGGACCGAGTTTCCTTCTATGCGCGTTCTCAGGCAAGCGCAGCAGAGATCTCCAAAGCCCTCAACTTCTCCCTGTGAGCCTTGAAGCTCTCTTTCAGTATGCTCCCAGTGCCCGCCTCTTCGATCTTCACAACTTCGATCTGCCTTGCGTTCTTCCGTCTCTTGACCCTCCACACGCCTTCGCCTGTTATTGTCTCTTTGAGGAGTGCGAGGAACGCGCCTGTGAGGTTGATGCACACGTTACCGTCCCAACTGTGGCCTTCGCGCTTTACCATGCCAGGTATTCGCTGAGTATCCAACTCATTCATGCTTGTCAGAAAACCATCTTGCGTCCGATAGCCGACGATGATCTTGGGTACACCGAGCAGGAAGGACTGTGCCCAGTACTTTAGCAGCCTCTTCTCGTACTTGATGATCTCTCTGTGGTTGTCAAATCGTGGCTCTTGACTCGTCTTCAGCTCTACCCAGGGTGTAGGGAGATCCGGGTTCTCTGGCTTTTCGCCCAACAAGCAGTCGACTTCGCCGCCGATCACGAGACTGGTTGTACCAATGCCTGTCCTTACGATGGAGCAATATTGGGCGTGATTGTTGGTGACTTGGGTCTCACGAGCGTCGATTTCTTCGCGAGTACACTCGCTCCAGGGCTTGGGGAGGACGGAGAGGGTTTCGAAGTGGTAGCCTTGCAACCTGTTAGCTTCTTGTTCGGTCTTGGAAGAGGCGGGCGGATAATTGCAAACCCCAGTATTGCATCATCTCTTGCGAAGCTTGACCTCGCCCGGGTGGTCGTGCGTTCTGTTGCTGCTTTGAGGCTTCTTTGTAGGAGTGGTTCTCTTCGATGAAGCTGTTCTGCCGTAAGCGTCTGGTCGCGTGAAATGTAGCAAGTGCTGGTCGCCTTACATTGTACCCTTCGATCTGTTAGCCGGAGTCGAAGTACAACGGATGGAGGTTGTCGCGGACCTGAAAGTTAGTCGCGTTCATCTCAAAGTCCCCAAAGTCGTCAAAAGCGGCTGTGAGAATCTGCCGTCCAGTCAGCATGGTCCTTACATCTTTCTGCCATGACTGGCTGTCTTCTTCCACACAACATATATAGATATAGATATATATATATATATATATATATATGCCCGCCTTTGGTACTGGAAGCATACCTTGGTTATCATGCCTCGGAAAGTAATGACATCCGCCTGCACCCTCACATCCTCCATATTCCCCTCACCGTTCTGCACCTTCTCCAACATCTTCTCCTCATGCGCCTGCAGAGTGTCCACCAACCCATCCAAATGCTCATCCACAGCATCGTCCCTTTGCTTGAACGTCTCAAACCCAGCCGACAGGTCAATGCGCGGGGGAGCTGCACCAGGCGCGACAATGAAAGGAGGATAGTAATAGCTCAGCGACTGAGTCGACAGCGGTATGAGGACATGCTCGTCGTCGTAGGAGAAGTAGGCGAACTCGCGTGGGCGACGGATGGAGGTGGAGCTACCGGCGAAGTCGCTGGGATGGGAGAAGTCGAAGGTCGCCATTGTCGTGCGGAGCGAGCGGCATCGCTTGTGGTAGAAGAAACGGGTGGGCGCGCGGCTTCGTAGAGTATGGATGCTACGAGATGCGATGTTTTGCATGTGACTGGCGCGCATGCCAGACGCGTCTGAGCTTCTCGGGTCCTGCCGAGATCCCGCCGACGTCACAGCTTCCGCATTGGGAGTCGAAGCATGTGAAAGCAATCAGACACCCGTTGTGCCTTCTTCATACAACGCAAAATAGAGTCGATCTTGCCAGTTGTGATGAGAGTCGTTGTCAAACTGAACTTCACCTGCCAGTCGTGCCTGCCTTAGACTGGCTAGGCTTCCAGCCAATAGAAGCTTCGAGAACGTTCTATGCACGTGCGTCATTGGTCAGGTAGCTGCGACCCAGTTCCGTGACTTCCCTTGCGAGAAGAGTACATCTTCAGCCATTCTGTGCGACTGATCCTTCTCCCTCATAAGCTTAACCTCCATTTCACCATTGCCTTCGTCCCTCACAAATATCGCACACCAATCACCCCACCATAGCTCCAACAACAACAACAACCCACGATGGTATCAGACACCAAACTCTACGACCGCCTCGGCGTCCCCTCCACCTCGACCGCCGAAGAGATCAAAAAAGCCTACCGCAAACAAGCCCTCAAGAACCACCCCGACAAGAACCCGGCCGGTGCCGACAAGTTCAAAGAAGCGAGTGAAGCCTACGAGATCCTCTCGGATCCCGAGAAGCGAAGAAATTACGACAACTACGGCTATGACTTCATCACCGGGAAAGCCGGTCCACCACCGTCAGCAGAAGATATGGGCGGAGCTCCAGGTGGAAATCCGTTCGCTGGGGCTGGAGGAATGCCGGGTGGATTTGGAGGATTTAGCTCTGGAGGCGGAGGAGGAGGAGGAGCGAGGACGTTCCATTTCAGTACTGGTGGAGGGGGTGGAGGAGGGTTTGGTGGGTTCAGTGACCCGAATGATATCTTCGCTGAGTTCATGAGGTCCGGTGGTGGTGGGATGGGTGGGGGAGGGGACACGGATGATATCTTCTCGAGCTTCGGCGGTGGAGGTTTAGGAGGCGGATTCGGCGGTAGCAGAGGAGGTGGACGCTCGAGTGGAAGAAAGCGAGAGCCGGAGATGGAGACTACCGTTGTTGAGAAACCATTACCGGTCTCGCTGGAGGATATCTTCAATGGCGCAACGAAGAAGCTGAAGGTACAGCGTAAGACGTTTGATCCGAGGACTGGGAAGCAGAACACAGAGGATAAGATCCTAAGTGTTCCGATCAAGAAAGGTCTAAAAGCTGGGAGTAAGATAAAATACCCAGACATGGGCGACCAAGTAGAAGGTGGCACGCAGGATCTGCACTTCATTGTCAAGGAGAAGGAACATCCTCTGTTCAAGAGAGAAGGCGATGACCTCCGACATACCGTCGAGATCGATCTTAAAGAGTCTCTGACAGGCTGGAAGAAGACGGTATCAACGATAGACGGCAAGCAAATCAGCGTCGGCGCAAGCGGGCCTACACAACCGACCTTCGAAGAACGGTTCCCACAACTTGGTATGCCCAAGAGCAAGACACCCACCAACAGAGGAGACTTTGTCGTGGGTGTCAAGATCAACTTCCCGAAGAGCTTGACGGCCGAGCAGAAGAGGAAGATTGGAGAGATACTGTAAGCGGGCTCCGGGCCTGTTTGAGATTTGATGCAAGAGGAGGAGGATGATATACGTTACACGATTTGTCTGGGCATGGCGAAGGTGCACACAAGGCGTTGTTGGGCGCAGTGACTGGGGTGCATTTCAAGTGCTGAAAGCATGGCCGGGTGGCGTTTTGAGCGCAGGCGCAGGTAGCGTTGATATCTTGCAGTACATAGGTCCTCGAAAGGCAACCAGCCTTCATCACAGCCATGTCCCTTCTTTCCGTCGCCTCGCGTCCATCTTTGGGATCCCCAGCCGGGTTTGTAGTCGCTACTCCTGGTCATTCAACCCGACCATGTTGAGCGAGTCCTCCCAAAGACGGGCCGACTTTGCTTCTTCGTACACCCATGTGGCGTATCCGTCATCAGTCATCCCCTTGATCGGGTTGCCCTCGTCACCTTTGAACGGACCAGCCTCAACACAGTCGGCCAAATACTTCCCTCCCTTGCCCTTCCACTCCTCGCTCAAAGCGGCGTAGATCGTCGTCGCAGCGCCTTGCTCAGGAGACTTGAAATATGCAATAATAGCCGGGTTCTTCTGCAGCATTGCCAGCATCTGCGGCGGAACATGCCTGGTTATATTCGTCTGGATTCCACCAGGATGCACTGACGTAGCGTGTAGGTGTCGAGAAGAGTAACGGCGCTCGATCTCGGAGGCGGAGTAGATGTTGGCTGTCTTGCTTTGGCCATAGGCGAGCGGAGGGGTATAAGAGCCTGTTGAGGTGAAGTGGTAGTCGTCTGGCCGGATGCCGCCACTGCGGTGGCCGTGGGAGGTTACTGAAGTGACTCGAGATGGGAAGTCTGCGGTAGCTGAAGAGAGTAGGGTGGGCTTGAGGAGCTGGAAGAGGTAGAAGTGTGAGAGGTGGTTTATGCCGAATTGGGTTTCGAAGCCGTCCTTGGTCTTACCTTCGGGGGTCGTCATGACGCTTGCAGCTTTGTCAGTGAGATGGTTCTTGTATGGCTATAGTGTTCTCCGAAACACGGTCCGAGTCTGAAGGTGTCAGGGGCCATTGCAGCAGCCCAGATAGTCTTGATATTTGCCTGAGAAGATGCTTCAGTGGCGTGCGTGACTTACCCAGCGTTGCAGACAAGGACATTGAGCTTGTCACTCTGCTTCAGGAACTCTTGGGCGCCCTTCTTGACGGACGCCAGACTGTCCATTTCCATGTGGATGAGCATCATTTTGCCCTTTGACGGCGTCTTCGCCCTGATCTCTTCGACCACACTCTGGCCTTTCTCCATGCTAGTCGACGTCAGCCAGTCTCTCACCGACCACTGTCATGGCTCATTGATGGCTTGTTGGTGTTGGGATGTACTTACTCGCGAACAGTACCGAACACGTGCCCACCCGTGGCGTAAAGGGCCCGCATTGTCTCGATACCTATTCCGGAAGAAACGCCAGTGACGAAGAAGACCTTGTCCGTGAGCTTGCCGATGAGACCTTCGTCCTTGACGATCTGGAGGGCTGTTGGGCGAGCATCGCCGGGGCCTTTGGTGTCTTTGTGGGCTTCTGCGTAGCGAGACATGTTGTCTCCTCTCCTAGACTGCCAGTGTTATGCCGTGTTGCTTCTTGTCTGTTGGAGTAAGAAGTGTGACCGAAGGAGAGGTGCGCATACTTATACCGGAGCACTTGTTGTGCTTGACGCAGCTCAGCTGTGTTGTCACGATCACTCACCTGCGACACCGACGCCTTTCAGGGAAGGAGCTCTCGGCAGTACAGACAATGCCTTTAGGGCTGCTTGATGCAGCTTCATATTGGGAATTCTTTGCGCTTTTCTTGTATGCAGGTACAAATGCTGAGGTTGAAGGATATATCTGGCGAGGTAGCTCCGAGGCCTGGTGACATTAGACATGGCTGCTTTCCCTAAAAGTCAACACATCGAATTGGCTGTCGTATTGCCCTCTAGGCGGTTATAGCTATCCGATCTGTAGTAGACGGCATGCACTGAAATCTAGAGAGTAGTAACATTAGATATGGCCGCTTTCCCCAAAAGTCAACACATCGAATTGGCTGTCGTATTGCCCTCTAGGCGTTTATAGCTATCCGATCTATAGTAGACGGCATACACTGAGATCCAGAGAGTGTGCACGTATCTCCGAAGGGAGTAAGCGCTATCGGTGTGTGGCGTAGCTCTCTCGTAGACTCGCAATAGTCTCGTCTACTAGGAATCTTGTGCGGCCACGTCTATTGTCACCAACCCTCGCTCCAATCTGCAGGGCACGAAGTCGCAGCCAATATGAGTGCCGAGCAGCGGATGGTGAGCAAAGATGACTCATCTGGAAAGTGGGACCTCATGCAGCCTTGTCGCAATGAAGCCTACAGACTCTGCCGAACCTGCAAAAATATACAGTACACTGCCTCCTGCCTTCACTACAGCGTAGGTGAATAGTAGAGGTTCATGAATCCCGACCCGCCGCAGTACTCTTGCCCATTGCCAGCGCAAAGCATCTGGTCCGAAGCATTACATGGCGCCACTTGCCCTCCTACCGAGGCTATGATCTCGTTCCCGCAGTAGCATTGGGTTGCGTACTCGACTCTGCCGCAATAGTCAGCGTCGAAGTTCAAGCCAGCCTGTTCGTATACGGCAAAGAACACTGCAGAAAGATTTACCCAGCATAATGATAGTAGCTCCCAAGACAAAACTTCACGCACATCTCGACCGTCATGGAGTTACTGCTCGTAGCATTCCCTTGAATGGCTCTACCGATCTTGTTCGGATCGAGAAGGCAGTCGCCGCTCTTGTACTCGCCCACGTGGCTCTTCGTCGTTGGCGGGACGAATGTCGTGTCATTGAAGATGCTTATTGTCCCATACCCACCGCAAATTTCGGGTTCCAGACCATGGCAGCGCATATTGCAGGAGCCATTACCGGGATTAGCCGGGTCGTTGTCGAGCAGAACCCCGTAGGAGGGCAAAACATTCCCGCAAAAGCACTGCGTAGCGAATTCAACGCCGTCTTCGGCTGCCTCTGAGCGTTTGACGGTATTACGCAAGGGCTCGTTGTTCTCGGCGCCCTTTTCGCCAGCTGCGTACTGGTCACGCAAGCTCCCTTCTACCGATGGATCCGGCTCCACTGCGTGCTCGCTCTCTTCAGGTATAACGCCGTCTCCATCCAACTCATCGTCATCCTCATATTCCGGGTCGATTTCCTTCCGCACGGCTTGAGCAGAGTAATACCAATCCCATGGTATCCTAATGCTCCAGTTCATGAATATAGCCGCCAAGCCAAGCAACAACACATCCGTGACGAATGCTGACCCATTCTTGAAGAGTAGTCCTCCGATCGCTGGCAAGATCGCAAATGCAAGTGGTGTGCTGTGCCAGTGCGTGACTTCTGCTTCCGTAGTGATATGGCTACCATGTGTACGGTAGGCCGAAGATGTGGGGTTTATGAGATCTTCAGTGATGTCGGAGAGGATTGAGGAGCGTCGGCGTAGGAGCTGTGGTGGAAGGCGGCCATTGGGCGAGGGTGAGAGCTTGGGATTGCTGGTTTGGCGGCGAATGAACCTATCTCTCACGGCCGATGAGGAAGTAGGAGGGTTGGTGGTATTACCGGAGGAGGTTGGTCGAGGGGGTGGAATAGGCTTGTCCTCTCCCATGGCGGAGGTGGGTGGAGGTGTTTCGGTGGTGTTTCAAGAAGACGAAGTAAGTGACAGTAGATTGAAAGCTACATGTCCTGGCGAAGGAGCTACAGAAGCATCGTGACAGCACGCCAGCGTGCCTTCCGAATAGTATCTTTCGTTTAGCAAGTACTCACCAACTTGCAAAAGTTGTTCCTGCTTTGCGTGAACGCATCCAGGTCCTCACGCCGCGGGTTCCTGCAGATCGTCGTGCCAAGACTAGCGGGGTTGGCGAGACTTTTACGTTATCGTTGTCTAGATGTCCTCTATTATTGTCGCCAACATTATCTCCCTTCGACGCGACAGCGCTAGAGCCTCTATATTATTAGGTAGATACCTCGATAAGAGTATAAATCTACGAGTTTAGGAGCTAATAAATAATAATAAGAATACTACCTCTTATACCTTCTACTTACTTCTAGTATACTAGGCCTTATAGAGTAGCTAAATACGATTCGAGTCTAGTAGAATCTCTAAAAACGCTTACTATAGTTTAGTAGCTATTACTACTACTATTAAATAAGTAGTAGTATAGTAACTAGTAGTATTATATATTAATAATTCGAGCTATATTAAGAACTACTATATCTTTACTACTATAGTCTAGTTTACTATATAATACTCTAGGAACCTAGCTCTATATAGCTTAGTATCTCTACTAGATACTAGAGTATATTACGTTCTTCTTAAGTACGATCTTTATATAGTATAAGCTAGCTTGTCTTTAGAGCTAAGTAGTATTAGTCTACTATAGCTAATATAGCTATATCTAGATACTACCTTCTAGTAGAAATATATATTTAGAAGTAGTATTAGCTTAATATATTCTATATTAGAGTTAGAGTAAAGTTAGAGATTCTAGATTAGTAAGTAGAATATATACTTTACTAAAGTAAGAATAAAGTATAGCTATCTTAGTTCTTAAAGAATACTTAGAATATACTAACTTACCTTAATTAGACCTTTCTAACTTAGAAAAATTAGACTAGTAGATACTTCTCTCTTAACTAGATTATATTCTTACTACTTAAGTAAAGCTTAGAATAACTATTACTTAAGAGTATATCTTTAGTATCTATTATCTACTTAAAAGTAGAGTAATACTACTATAAGTAACTATAACCTACTACTATAATATAGAATTACTAGGTTTATTAGAAGAAGGTCTACTATTATATACTATCTAAATATAGAGTCTTCTTTAAATTAATTTATCTAAGAAATTATAGAGTTTAGTAGAGTTTAGCTATATTAGAAAGAGAAGTTATAGCTTACTCTTCTTATATATATATCTAGAAGCTCTTTACTAGAATTATATATAAGGTTTTATCT